>PVHY01001031.1:39687-171780 GCA_004024945.1 Uropsilus gracilis | reverse complement strand
AATTGCAAATGATGCAAGGATAGCAGTTAAATCAATTTTAAATATATCACTAAGTCAAGATGCAATTTAAATAATGTTGAGAAATTTCAGAAGTGCAACAATTAGATGATAACCTTAGTAAATAACAGAACAGTTTCCTGGATTACATTAAGATCATTTACATTGCCAGCACCATGTTTTAGCAAGAGGATGAGGGGGCCTTGAAGAAAGTATGCAATTAAGTCATGTCAAAAATGATAGGATTTGGAGAGACATTCGTGTCACTGAAAGGAGCAGCACAAAGGACCAGGATTTGCTTGCTGTTCATCTCAGTGATTTGTCTCACTCAAGCAGAATGAGGGTGAGATTCAGTTGTGTCATCTCAGGACGGCATTATCCATTTCCAACCCAACATTCTGCCCATACAAGTGATTTTCCAACTCTATTAACAGGGCAGTGAAAAAATCAGATGATTAGCTATGAATACTATATATTTTTAAAGCTACATCATGATGGCTATTCATTCAGATTGCAAGAAAGATATCTTTCTATATAGAAAAACCCTTTCTCAGGATTCACTGTTTGAAAACAACAACAACAACAACAACAACAACAACAAAACCCCACATTATCTGACAGTTTCTCACTTCTTTGTAACAAGGACCCACAGGAATGAGATTAGAACTCATTAAAGAAAGATTGAATAGGATTGAGCCTAGTTTTAGCAATCAAGATTTTAACATCTTTGTAAAGAAGTAAATTGTGTGTGAAGAATACACGGATTTTGAAGAAGAGGATTTGGCCCTTCATAAAGTGACCCCTGACCACACTTCATGAATAACAGAATATTTGCTAAGTTTTTGTAGCACTTGAAAATTTCTGTCAACACTTAACTTGCCTCTCAGAGAAACCCACATTTAAGTCCCTCACAACCAAACAATGTTCTGAGTAGGATTCCAGTTTGCTAACTTTGCTATATTTTTAGTTGCATTAGGCACAGATCCTTCTGAAAAGTGGTTTTGAAACATGTAAGAATGTTTTCATATTTGCAGGTTCAAGCAACCACCACTGGAAGCAAGGCAAACACAAAACCTGGCTTAGCAAAACTGCAGATTCTAAGTGCTTCTCAAATCTGAATGGACAGGAAGACATGTTATTTGAAGAGCTTGTTAAAATGACTTAGCAGGTCTGGAATATAGTCCAAGAGTCTGTTTCTCCAGGTGATGCTGCTACTGGTGGTGATAATGCAGATATCACCTGCTGTGGGATAATGCAGAGATTTGAAATGGTAGGAACAGTGGAAGGGAAGATAAAACCAGGTATATCCTGACTCATCTTTCAATCTCTTTAAGCTTTGATTTCCTTATTTTTCTAGGGGAATAATTACAAACGTACCTCACAGAGTGAAACTAATTAATGATGTCAATATAAAGAAATACAGGGTTATAACCATATATGATTCCTGTGGTGTTGATTTTTTCTCTTCTAAAATTGTAGAATCAGTTTATCTATACATGTGATAATATGACATTCTCATCCGTATCGTCTTACACTGTTTCTTGGGAACATTTATAAAAAAAGATGGTTATTGTCCAGGTCTGACATGCTTCTTGGGTGCCCTCTTTTTACTCAGTCTGAGCTCCCTTTACTCAGATTTTTCAGCCCCATGTTGAGAAGTTGCCTGAGATCCCCTAATGGATATAGTTTAGTGAAATTGAGCTAATTCTTGGCAGAAACACTTTTTAATGAAACACACAGTCATAATTACCATTGGGAATTAAAACATTATGGATTATGATAAAATCTATTTGATTTTCAAAAAGATACAGTGCAATTGAGCTGAAATAGCAATTAATAAGTTAGCAGGGAACACAGGAGATACAACAATAAATAATTTTCATGTTTTAAGTTAAATGTTTCAATCCCCACAACATATTTAATTTCTGAAATTGGAAAACAATATGAAATTATTTAGTTCATTAAACCCAATAAGAAAGCTTAACTAGATCTAGGTAAGTAGCTAGGAAGAAGGGATGAAAAGTGCCCACATTTAAGGTCTTCTAAAAAAGTGAAAGAGGTAATATTAATCCATGACCCTGAGAACTTTCCAGAAGATATCTTTGTATTATTTCTGATAGGCTCTTACAAATTGTCATGCTTTCTGGAAACACCCGTAAAACAAAAAGAATTTAACTTCCATAAAATAATAATCTGTCTCTGGCTGTCTCTTTCCTCTAAGTAGAGAAAATACACTCAACAGGATTAAATGTTAGAAGATGCAAAAGGCATAGACTCAGAGAAAAGTAGGAATATTGATTGACTGCAAAAGCTGTCAGAGGCGTCTACTCTTCATGGAGTTCCTATGCTTTCAGAATTAAGTCTTCTACAGTTAGAGGAAGGTAAAGAAAAATTGTTGACCTGTGGATAAGAGGATTAGTTTAGGCCAATTTGTTGTAAGCAAGTTTTATTATAACAAGCTCAGCTTGTTTTGGTTCAAGACTTTGTTGTTATTGTTACTGTTACTTGCCCCACTTCCCCCCCCCCCCAACCCCCATGACATAGACATTTTCCTAAGAATTACCAAATAGTCAATTATAAGGACAAGTTCTACCTAGCCATGTACTGAATTCAGCATAGGTGGATGCAAACATGCTGTCAAATCTTTCACTTATTTCCTGCAACAACAACACTTACCAAAAATTTGATTTAAAAAAGGAAATTTCATTAAAAAATTTATCAAGTATAAAACAAGTATTTGAAGGTTGGGCAGGTGGCACATGCCTGTAAGCAGCAGCTTAGGAAGCCGCGGCCAGGGCCAGGGATCATGGTTTGAGTCCCTGCCAGGGGCATTTAGCGAGACCTAGTCCCCAAAAAATAGCTGGGCCTGGTGGTGCGCGCCTGTAATTCCAGCTACCTGGGAAGCTGAGGCTGGGGATTCTTGAGTCTGTGGTACCCCAGGCAACGTGAGCCTGTGGTTCCACTGGCAAAAATAATGAGTGAGACATAGTCTCAAAAAAACAAAAACAAACAACAAAATAAAACACGTATTTGACATAAGATTTAGGGTGGAAAATTTTCATTTATAAAGTCAAATGCTGCATTCCTTATCTTGACAGTGTCTAATTTGGGTTGCTAGCCTACTTTCAGGAAATGTCTTCTTAATCTTCTCTCTGTATTATTTTTAAAAGATAACTTAAATACCTTGAAAATTATCCAACTCTACAATAATACCAACTTCTTTAATAGTAACAAAATTAATGTAATAAAAGCCATCAGGTTTGGAATATTTTATGAAAATGTTTAATTCAACTGTTTCTTTGGAATGTAGTAGTCATAGTTTGGAATTTAAGTTACAATTCAGTCTATGTGGTTTTTATGCTACTCAGTGTCTGAGAATACAAATGTCATTTAAAGTTAAGGCTTCGCTGTTCATTTTGAAACAACAATTTACAAGTGTCATATTGTCATAGAAAATAAAAATTTCTGTAAAAAAATTTGCACAAAATTTTATGATGGTACAAAACATGAAGCAATAATATACCAGTAAAATGAAAACATTTTACTACAGAAAGTTTTATAGATTTCAATAAAGAAAAAATATGTTATTTTTCACCTTTAAAATTATGAAACAATCTAAAACAATATAAACTGAACATTTTGTAACACTGCCTTTACAAATTAATAACTTTATAAACATATAATTTTTAAATATATTTATCAGTGCAAGATACTTTAAAATTTAAAGTTTCAGTATCATTTTTCCTTGGCTAAGGACAACTTTAAATCTTGTTGCCTTAAAAAAAAAGTCTTAGTGCTTTTGTCCTGGTGTGATTATAACATCTGATGAATGCCTCTGAGGACAAAAATCTACTCTTCTTTCATGGTGATCAATACTTTCCTGGAAACAAAAGGAATTCTCAATCCAATTAAACCAAGATGAATGGACTGTCCAGTCCATGATGCAAATGTGACTCCCACAAATGTATCTGAGTGAGACTTTAACAGTTCAGGAAGGGTTTAAGATCTAAAAGTTCTTATGTACAACATGGCATGGCACAAATACACAGAAAAACAAGTTTCTTTGGGTTAATTCACAAGCCACCTGCTAATATAGTTATTTCTCTTTGTTTTTTGAGGCTTCAGTTTTGCCAGCCCCGAGGCAGGTTTTCTTTATTTTTTGTGAATCATTAGAAGTTTCTAGAAACATTCATCCAAATCTTTATTTTTTTCAGGGTTGCTGCTGAATAGATTAAAAAATTTTTTGCTTGACTCTACTGGTCCCTCCAATTCCCTTATCTTAAAATACTTCATCCCCAGGCACCAGGATTTATGCCTTTTCTTAAATTAACTGTTCTTTCTGCCACTTCTTTTGTCTGCCAATTCCCAAATAAGAAGGTTCTCATTTTGCCTATTTGTATGTAAAAATTGTATGTTTTTGGATATTAGGAAATAGAATTTTTTAGTCATTCCTTTTGGTCTCACTTGAAAGCCAAAAAGTCTTATTTCTTCCCTCAATTTACTACTATTTATGTTAAATGCAAACATTTCTATCAAAGATGAATTTGATTGGAAAAGATATCAAATGATTGAAGGAAAAAGGATACTGTCACTTTAACCAGTTAACAAGAAAACCAAAGTTAGACTTTGGAGGGCAAAGTTAGGAATTTCCCTTATTTATTTATTTTTAAACATAAAGTCTAGTAAAATTGTTTGCCATTACCAGCAGGTTAAAGCTGCGAGTTTCTTTTCTGGACAATGGCAAATGCTTAAATCCTAAGAGAGGAAAAAGACAGAGAAATAGGAGAGGAAGTTTACATTTGAAAATACATTCCATATGAAAGAACAATAAGAGAGAATATTGCAGCTTTATACAAAAGGGTCAAGAGACATGAAATTGAACTACGGAAAAAGCAGAACAATTAAGCCACATTGCAAATCTTCAGAGCCCTTACCTTCCCCGGGGCTAAGTCTCACACTAAAATATACTTTCTTCTTAGTGGGCCACCAGGGTTTGATTAAAGAGTAGGGCTTTCACCAGCAAGAAACAGAGCGGGTTGTGAATGTAACACAATGAGAACTAGTACAAACAAAAAGGCACTTGAGAGGACATTGACTAGCCAGTGCCAAGGAGTTTTCTTGCGGTTGTCGGCAGCACACCCAGTTGCCAGCAGTGTTTGGTGATGGCACAGTTTTCTGTATGGAGTTCACAAGCACGAGGTTTAGTACAACACTGGAAAACATCAAGAAAAGTTGACGGTATTGCTTTGTAAACAGAGCTGACACACTAAATTGGTACTGAGTATACAGTACTTGAAAACAAAACTTCCTAATCCCTCTTCGCCTATGTAAGACAGGGCAGTAATACACAAGTACAGTTTCAGGAGTCCACTGAAATGCGCTTTTTCTAACATAGTCTGGGCACTGGGTTACAGGTAGCATGTCCATCAAAAGGGCCCCACTGAATACACATGGTGCCAGCATCTTGGATTTTGCAGTTTCCAAAAAGTATCCATAAAAGGGAGAGGAGAGAGAAGGGGACAGGGTATTTGAAATGAATTATTAAGTCCATCATACTTGGTCTCAACACCAGCATTTGATTATTCAAATTAAACCAACAGATAAAAGCTGACTGTACATGATTCCGATTGTTAACACAGCTAACTTGTTCCTGTCTGTCGGCCACACTCATTGAAGCTCCTGAGAAAAGCCTGGCTCAGCGTCATCAACGCAGTTCCCAGCCTGTACAGTGAAAGATCAACAGTTTCCCAGCACGCTCACTCAACTTAGGTCCTTCCGCATCAACTCTCCAACTGGTCATTTCACCTGTCTGCCTTCATGCCTCTGAATACGTACTCTGTGTGTTCAGTTTGTCTTTTTTCAACTTCACACCATCCACAAGTTCAAAGTTATAGTTCTCCAGAGCAGATAAGTTTCTTTCCGACATCCCATTGTGCCAACAGGCACAGTACAGCACGACCCCACAGACAGCACCCAAAAGGACACCCAGTGCACTCATGGCAATGATGGTAATGAGAATGGGATCCAAGGTCTTCAACACGTTGCCTGGCTTCCTGGAGATGTTCTCATCACCTTCCCCTGCACCCTCATATCCTGGAGTGCTCCCTAGGAGAAAACCAGAATTGGCTCCATAAGCACTGACAACATACTGGTGATAGAAAAATAGAGAAAAAAGAAAGAAAAGGAGTAAAGGCCCACTCCGGTTTCGTCTTTCCCCTGTAGGAGCCTACTGGAGATTGTTGAAGTAGGGCTCAACACTGTCATCACTGAAGACACCAATGTTTACGTTCAACTCACTGCTGGTTTTGAGGGGGAGGCAAGGGGATGGGGGAGTTCATGCTGTAATTCAGACAGAACTCTTAGCACATGGGAATAACTGCTTTTGGGTAAATAGTGAGGGTTATGTTCTAATCTAAGTCAGATTTCATGCAGTCCACCATCTGTACTTGATTGTAATTCATGTTTTTAGAGTTTGCTCAGAAATGTGGTGATTAAATTTTGTAAAATGCTTAGTCATACATTTGTCCATTTGGGGAATTTATCCTTTGCCCTATGCATTTGCCTGATCCCCAAATCAGGCATCAGGCCTTCCAAACTGCCCTTGCATGTGGTGTCTCTGTGCGTATAGTCCTCCTGAGTTTGCTCTTCTACAATCATGTTCCGTGTAACATCTTCAAGTTAAGAAGTCAAGTCTCCCTCTAATCTAAGCAGGTTTCACTCAAGGAGGAGAGATTTTTCAGAACCAGAGAATGCTTGCTGCTGACATGTAATAGGACTTATGGCTCAAATCTAGAAACTATGTATGTGCTGTGTTGAGCAGAACACATTTAATAAAAAGCATCTTTACAGTCCTGGTATAAAGTCACTGGAGACAGCCACACTATTCGGCAGTTCAGTCACTGGGGAAATGTTTTCTTTAGAGTGGAACATGAGAAATTATTAACATGGGAACTGTGAGTCTAGAAACAAGACTAAAATGTTAATGCACCCCATGTATTGTTGCTTACTCAGTAGTGTTCTCATCAGCAAAATCAAAATAAACTAAATAAATAAACAAAATAAACTAAATATCAAAATAAACTAAAAATATGAGATGCAAGTCCCTAAACAGAGAGAAACAAGTCACGGGGGTATGCTAATATTTCCCCCCTTGATAAAAGACTGTTTTGAAACAATCTCTAATAAACTTTACATCTCAGTGTGGACTAATAACTAAGCTATATGAGCCATATGTTGATATTCACTTCATAGCACAGGATCATATTTATTGGTCTCCACCAAGTTCCAGTCTGTAGGGCTACATTTAAGGGCAACAGATACTGATGCCTATGGGTGGGGTTCACACCTGTGGGCAGCATCTGGGAGGGATACTGGGGCAAGTGTCCAATAACCCATAACTGCTAGTCAAGAAGTGCAGACAATTCTGAGAATAAAAATAACATCAAGACACAGCTCTGATAAAATATCTTGCATTTCACCACAAATCTTGTTCAATAAAAACACACATTTTCAAATTAGTCAGTCTAAATTTCATGGCTACCACCTGAACAGTAACACAACTTAAAGTAAGGCTGCTCTGAGTTTTGTCTCCTCAGCTGTAAAATGGAATACATAAAGCCAAGAGAGTGGCTGTGCAGATTAAATAAGTAAAGGTAAAGTTTTCAGAACATACTGGTTCCTCAATAATTCTTTGTTATCATTGACATCAGCTTCACTGTCAGATCACCATTAACACAAAGCTAGGGTGCCCAGAAAGCTGGGTACTGATCACTCAGCCTTAACAGATAATCACAGAATTGAGCTCCTACGTGGATATGAATCAGGCTCAAGAATTTTGGTTGGTTTCAAACTACTACGTAAAAGTTACTATAAGTTTCTGAATAAAACAGTCTTTAATAGTTTCCTATTTGCATAGTTAAAGAAGGAGAGAGTTTCACTTCTTCACCTCTAAGTCCTTCTCCCAGCTCAGCTAGGGTACATCAGCACTAGCACCTTCCCCAGGGTCAACCACTGACACAAGCTGGACCTGTCCCTGCGGTTCCACAAGTCCTGAGGGATGCTAATAGGGATCTAGGTGACTAAAGTTCAATCAGTCTGCCATGAGCATAGATGTTTATATCTTAAATTGTTTTAGCATAGCAGTTAAAGGTATCGAAAGTTTATTTACACATATAATGAAAATAACAGTAAATAAAAAAATGTTCAGCAAAATAAATTTACCTGTTTCAGGTTTATTTTCTGGCTTCATTTTATCCAGATCTCTTGGTTCTGACAAGTCAAACAAAATTGAAAGAGATATTTAAAATGCCTAGAAATTACAATATACACAAACAACCTAAGCCCTCACACACACACACACACACACACACACACACACACACACACTCACACACAAATACACACACATGTGCGCGTGTGCACATTTCCTTTTAGAGGTTTTAGTAAAATCTGACTCCATACATGTAGAGCAACAAAGAAGCAATGCTAAATGGCTGTGAAATTGGTTTTATATCTCAATCCAGGTAGCACTGATGTTAGCAATGGGTGTTTTAGATGAGAAGGCAGGACTGTCTGGTAAGCACAGAAAATCTGGTGAAAACAGTAAACAGTTGGGTTGTCCATGTGGCACTTGTCCTATCCTTTGGTAGATACTTGCTTTCTAAGTTTAATAAGTGTTACTTTCATTTTCCAAATAGTATGTCAGTTCTTTGAGGCAAGAGACTATGTTTTATGTGTCATAAAAAGTCTCTGGAAGAAATGGACCCCTGGTACTCATATGTTTTTGAGAGGGCAGGGGTTCTGAACACACTGTTCACTGCTCTTTCCCTAACATTTATAACAGTCTACAAACAATAAATAGGTGACTCAAAAGTATTTGTTGCATTAATTCATGTACAATAGATAGTTGATAATCTCAGAGCACCCATGAAATATTTGAGAACATGTATTTGATGAATAACTATATAATTACTTTAGACATCTTTTTAGAGAAAATGTTATAAAATTCATACCAACAACTACAGCTAAAGTAGACCAGCCACTAGAATAGAGAAAGCTCATGGAATCATTGTAGCATTTGTATATTCACTGGAGCCCTGGATGTTGCGTTGCATATAGCATATGGTCAATTATAACTTGTTAACCTGAATTGAATTTACTTTTTGCTCTAGTTGGTGGAGTTTGCTCTCACATTCCAAAACTATCACCACCATCGCTTCCATCTTGGAATGAGAAGACATTGATATTATGTAAACTGTGTAACTACTTTAAATATATTATTTTAATGTCAGAGCAGACTAGGAGGTGGGCAATTTGTAAAATAATTGCAACTGAAATATTAAGTCTCATAGTTTTCTGTGCAGATTTGTTAATGATTATGGCATTAAGTAGATTTCTTTGCATAGTATGAAGAAAGTCCTTTATTCATTACTATTTTTTCCCTAAATTTCTTCAATTGATCATACCAAATTATTTCCACTTTAAGAATTTCATATATTCAATATATAGTATAATAATAGCTTTGTAAATTGCTGGAATGACTATAACCTACTGTAGTTAACAGGCCTCCTTTGTCTTAAGTTGGCCCAACAGGCTTATTCCATTTTGTTATGATTAACATTCTATTGTGTGTAACAAAAGTTTAAGTGTAGCAAATGGAACTTAAGACTAATTACAGTGCTATTACATTGTCATTAGTGAGGCTATTTATAATTATATATTAAGAACTAGGGAATATGAATTGGTTTTCTATGTCAGACATTTACCATATGTATCAGACTGATAAAAAGCAAACTAAAATACTAGGCAAAGTCTCTAGATTTTAAAACTAGAAACAAATTTATTTTTTTAGTAATTTCAACTATTTTTAGAGTTAGTGATATCTACTTATTACAAAGAATTATGGCCTTTAAGAGTTATTAGAGATATAATCTTAACTCAAGGTGATCAAAATTTCAAAGACCTGCTGTTTTGTTCATATGCCCAGATATTTGGAATTATCCAGATGCCTGAGTTTTCCAATTTTTATCAAAATATTTTGGTATGGTGCATACAGCCTGGACATGCTGAGTTTCTTCTTTGCTATGATATCTGAATTCCACATTACTTATTATTATTATTATTTTTGGTAGAAACCATGCAGGCACTTAAACTGAACTAGGTTAGGTAATAGTTAAAAATAAACTTTCCCAATCTTATGCCTTATATATCAGACTATGCATTTCTCATGAAATTACTTATAAGACACATTGAAATTTTAGGTCAACAAGACAAAGACATCACATAGAAAGAACTGAGTCCTGGGCAAGTTCAGCAACTCACACTTACTTGCACAGTCTTCTTGCGAAATGTGGTTATTAATACTAATGTCATCCACTGCAATGCCACCAAGATTTCCTTTTCCGATTTCTCCCTCAAAAATCACCTAACAAAATGAGATCATTTCACAGTATTTATTTTTTCAGTTCAAAATAACAGTGTTTACAAATGCGTGTTCAGCTGAAGGTATGGCACATAAATGAAATCCATGAAATCTCACATAAGCACACACTTTGCTCAAAAATTCCCATTAACTGACGGGTGATGGCATGAAACCTTTCACATCCTCATTCACAATACAAATTTGGAAAAAGTATCAAATAAAAGAAATGCCACACAGTGAGGGCCCAAACTAGATTATAAAGTAACATTTCCCCTTCTTGCTCAACAAAATGGTATTATTTCTGTAAAATATACTACTGAGATTCTCACCCCTGCAGGAATATTTCAAGTTTGGGAAACCTTTACATGAAATACTTCTTGGATAAATGCGCACATTCAATTTCATAACCTTCAAAATGATGACCTAGTATCCCTGAAGCAACTCTCTTCCCTTACCTGAACAAAGGTCATACCTGGTAAAGTTTCACAGATTTGTGGAGTAGGACACGCCCTTCTTTCCAGTGATCTCCTTGGTGTCCAATGGCCATCCACACCAATTGGTCGTATTCCTCTGGCTTCTGGTAACGGAGTTTAACCCTCAGCGTGCCCACATGTGAACCAGACATGTGATACCAGAAGGTCATGCAGTGAGCAGAATTCTGGGAATAAACTACAGGGCTCACCAGACGTGCCACTTTGCCCTTTTGATTTTCATCTGCTTGGGAATAGATGAAGTTGCCATCTCCTGCTGTGACAAAAAACTGTGTTAGGGAGAGGCCAACTTTACGGCTCCTTCGTCTCTTTTCTTTCAAGCTCTATGGCTTAAACCATCTCTCCTGGGCTGAGCACCAACATTCCCACTATAGAGTATAAAGAAAGTGGTGTGAAGTTGTTGGGGGACCTCTTTGCCACCTAAGACTCCTCTCTGAGCGTCTGTGAACTGGCATTTGATTAGGGAAAGTTGTAAAATGGTGTTAATTTGAATGACTTATTTGGAATGTGTATGGATGTGGGCTAGGACTCAAGTCAACTTTGCATCGTGGGGAAGATTTATATAACATTTATACAGCATTAAGACTGCTCCAGCAGTACCTGTGTGAGCATAGTTCTTAGATGGAATAATTTAGATGAATTTTTATTTGACATTTGAGCAGCAGGAGTTCTGGTTGATGCCACTTCTTCACTAAACTCCCTGAAAACAGTGAAGTTGCAGTATTTTCAAATAATTTGGCAATCTTCTCTCCCCGCCCCCCATCAATTATTTTTCCTGTTGTAATGACTTTCAAATTCCTTATATACATTGGAGAGCTTGAAGATCAATTGTGAGTTCCACTTTTGTTTTATGTGGGCTTCTGGGTCAAGGAGAAGCAAGGTTGCATTTTTGAGGCTTATTAGAACATGCCATTTTGGCAATGTAGACAGTTGCCAAGCTGGGAGGACTTACTCTGAGCTTTGCACTTAATTACCCCCAGTGGGAACATTTTCTCCTGCCACCACCTGGTCTAAACACACAACTCATGTTTCACTGTTTGTTCTGCAAATAGAAATCACCTACTCTAAAGCCTCACCTGATGTAAGTGTGAATCTGATGTTCGGGCCTCAGTGGGCAGGGGCTTGTTTTGTTTGCTGCCCAAGGGGCTTGTGTATTTCTGAGATAATTTTCCACTGTGCATATGTGGGCACGTCCTTGTACCTGTTTGCCTGTGAAAACAGATTCAGGTGGAAGTGGCGGTGTCAGTGGGCAGCTCCTTTCATCTGACTGCTGACATGAGATTCTCCCAAAATGCTTGCAATAAAACCCATATGTGGAATAATAAAAGGTGGAACTAAGTCATAGGCCCAGCAATATGTTGGATGCTCCCTGCCTTTGTGTGATGTACCCCTTGACCAAGTAAACTCACTCCTTCCTAAAATTTTGTTCAACTCATTAATTTACCGAGTGGTAAATTAACAAGATACCCCATCTGTGTGGCAGTGCCATTTCACCGAGTAGTGTATCAGTCCACCCAGTAAAAACATATGTGGTATTGTCTCTATCCCCTCCCTATAGTCTTATGGAAGAAAACTGGAGCTGGAAATGCTGTGGAGAGAAAACACATCTATTAAGACCATGAGGTTTATTTTGGTGTTTATCTAGCTGGTATAGAGGAGAAAACTGGTATCAGAATCACATCATGAGATCCTCAAGAATAGGCCCACTTCCCTTTGTACCCGCATATCCAGTGCCAAGTGAGGCAGCAACCATGTAAGAGGGTTACTCAAACAATATTTGTTCAGTGAACCAGGGACAGATGCTGGGCTTGAGGAATCTTCTGAAAGGAAATACATAGTTTCACTTTTAGAGGTCAAATGCTAAAAGTCCATGTGGGGTTACTTAAAAAAATTCAAAACGGGGGAGCAGGATAGTTTACTTACTGTTAATTTTTAAAAATCTCAGTGACTGATTTGCAGAGTGCTGCCTACTCTCCTCTGTCAGTTTGCATGTGTGCCCTTTTCATCTAGATTTTTTTTTTCCATGTTAACAAGTTCCTGCCTTTCAAATGTCAGGCTCAGGAAATGATTGCACTTCTAGTGCCATGGGGAACTCTCCCAGTCAGGGCAGACCTGGCATTATAGCCAAGTAAATCTGGGAGTTTGTCTGAGAGAACAAAAGAGACAAATCCTTTTGAAGGAATCACACTTCTCAGATGTTAATCAAGACAAGCTCTCCTTTTCTGATATTTCAACACATAAAGGGCTGATATTTTTCCTTTCAGGGTTTTTTATCACAATTCTGGGTCAGGAACTCTGTCTTCATTTTCTCAATTAGCACTTTACTTCTGCAAGCCTTTTAGCTTTTGTCTCTGGCTAACATAGCTTTTAACCTCCTTTGAATGTCAGAGCCTACTGAGCCATTTTGCTTCACTTTGCATCAATTTTTCCACCATTACTGCCTTCATTTCAGCTAATTGCATTTGGTTAATTTGATGCCATTTATATGTACAGTGCCATTTACAGTCAAAGTATTTTAAGTTTTCTAAAACTGCTTGTCTTAAGACTCAATTGAAAGTGTCTCAGAATTGAAGGAGTCCAATTTTATCCAATTTCCTTGTCATTCTCATTAGGCAAGGAGGTAGCTATGGTGTAAGGAGGTCTATTCAACTTACTTAATAGCTATGTTCACTAGGGGAAAAGTGAACAACAAAAATGGGAAAGGCACAAAATACTCTCTGCCCATCCACTGGCCTACGAACCCATTCTAATAAAGCACCAGCATGGGAGGAACTTTGCTTAATGAGATTTCTCAGAATCAGCAAACGTTCCTCTGGGGTGTCTTTTGGGAAGCCATACTTGAGTAAGCAACCCTGTATCACAGAATAGAATGGGAGTTTGTGGCGTGTGTGTGTTGTACTTTTTTGCAGGACAATGCTGATACTTTATTCCTTCCATAGTTCAAGTGCAGTGATGAAATGACTAGGAGGAAACAGGATGGCAGTAGATTAGAGTGCACCATGCATGGCTGGAGCTCCCTCTTTTCCCTATCCCATTCCTCCCTCACTAATTAGTAATAGGAAGTAGATAAGAGATGGGAAGTGTTATGATGTGGTATGGGCTAAGGTTTGCATATGCTCAGAGGATTTAAAATCCTCCCTCAAATTAAGACCCTCATCCCATCTGGTGCTACTTCCTCTTGAAGGGTCAGGCTTACTTACTCTTTTGCTGTGAAATAAATGATATAATATGTCTGAATTTGCTTCAAAATAATCCAGAGACAGGGATAATGGAGAGAAATAAGATTCTTGATTTGATAATGGTTGAGTCTGGCCTATATATAGAGGAGGTTGTTTTTTCTATTGCCTTTCCACTTCTGAATGTTTCAGATTTTTCCGTTAAAAACTTCATAGAAAATATAGAACATTATTAATTCTCATACTTTTCCTAGTTTGCCACTTATCGGGAGTCAATCAGTTGACACATTTAATCAATATTCTTTACTCCTTGGCCTAAACATATTTCTACTAGGGAAAGAGACCTGGTAATTGCAGGAAATAAAAGCATGAATTAAAGCTCTGTAGTATTGCTAACTCCCTTAAACTCACAGATCCCAGGAACCCTCCACAGTAACACCTGCAATCTAAAGAAAAGAGACCTCTGTGAACTCTCCATTACCTGTGTGATCCTGGATTGGTCCTGTTTTGCTGGTCAACACACTCCACTTGAGCTGTACATGGTTGTCATGTTCCCAGTGGCAGAATGTCTTGTGAGAACCCCAGCCAAATTCACAGTTAAAACCATATGTTGGAAACTCTTCAGTAGGTGGAAGGAAAAAACAGACAAGTAGATAAAGACAAATTTAATCATCTAGTGTTAGGAAGATCTTTAATTCATTCATGGCAAGCAAACTTTACATAGCTTAATAGCAATTCAAAAATTCTGGGACAGTCACACAATTCAAGATTACCAGGAAATCCAAAAGATACATGGAGATGTCAAAATGTTTGTAGAATCACATGTAATATTTTCTAAAATGCAGCTTTAAAAAGATTATGAACTGTCAGATTGACCACAAAAAATTTCCAGAGAAGCTGGAAAGAATGTAACATAAAGAATGTATGTTACATCTGTATCATTTTTCCTATTTCCACTATATTTAATATGAAAGATACTCTGTTCTTGAGGATGAATCATAAAAACTGGTATCCACCAAGAATGAGCTTCTTAGTTATATATTGACCTGTGAACCTCAAAAGTCTAGAAATATGAGCTGGCTGCATGCCTTATCCTGAGGCTATTTGTATTCTCCTTCCACATGCTTTGGCTTCAGGTCTTTTAGTGTCAGGTCTCTGAAGTATTTAAGATGACTTTATTTTCGGTGCTTTATATCAGGTCAATTAATTTGAGTGTAAATTTCCAGTCTCTAAGTAAATTTTTAAATTTGCATATAAATTATTCGCTTAAAACCACAAGGTAAGGTCATGTAAAGCCAGGGCACATTCAAATAGTATTATCACTGGTTCTGCTCCCCTCCCCACCTTTTTTTTTTTTTTTTAAATGTTCAGAAAGCTTCTTTGGAGACTAAAAGTATGTATGAATTCACATATATGTATGGTTTGTCTTGTGTATTCTAGAATGTGCCATTTGACTATGGTGTTTATTTTATTTTATTTCATCTAACTCAAAGCTGGCTGTATTCTTTACTCAACCCTTTCTTGAAAGTAGCTTAATGTTTTCAGTATGGAAAAGGATGAAATCAATACTTGCAATTCTTTTGATAAACTCTGGTCAACAATATAAATAATCCCCAAGAAAAAATTTTGATGCGTCTGCCAGTCTCATTCCTCCTCTCTATGTAAAATGGAAAGTGTGAAATGCAACTGTTCTCTAATGGAGGAGGGTCACTGCATCTCCCTGAGTTTTTGCCATCCACCAGATGGCAGCATTGAAACAGAGAGAGAAATGCCTAGGCACCTTGCCAATTGAACCAAAAAATAGGTTTCAAAACAATCCCTAAGAACAATAAGGAAAGTGTGATTTTACATGGTGCATTGGGGTCAGGCTGAGATCATGACTCCTTTAGATCTTTTCTTTAACTGCCCAAATGATCAACACAAAGATTCTTTCTTCTCTGTTGGTGGGTTCCCTTGCCTCTCAGTTTTAACAGCAGTAGAAGTTTAATGGTAAATTTATGGAATGGATAAGAATAATTTACTGTGTATTTTTAGTTTCTAAATAACTCTTTTTACAATGGATAACAAAAAAATACTGGAAGGATTGTACCATCTAGTCAAAAATAAAGATGGAGTCTCCTTTCCAGGGACAATGTGACCTCCACAGAGCCTTGGGCCAGGTTGGGAAAGAAACTCATAAGCTATGTGATGTGCCAAATGTGAGCACTTTCTGTTAGTGCAGAAGGGCCATGTTTCACAGCGATAGTGTCATTGGAGAGATATATTTCATGTCTAGTCTATCATAACCATGAAATAGGACTACTAAAAGCATGAGAACCTCTCTCCAAAATTTACCACACTTTTGTGTTGCATTATTGAATGATTTAAATAGAGTACATTCAGCTGAACAGTGATTGAAAGGTTGAGCAAACTTGGATGTTAATTCCCATAACCCTGGAATGTATTGTCACAGTCTCATGCTAGAAAATGTTAATACTGGAAAAATGTTATGCTGTGTGTGGTTTTGGGTTTCCCCCTTCCACATAGTCCATAAGACATGCACAAGAATGCAATTGGCCATTATAACACACATGTCTGGTTATATTTGTTTTGTTAACACATTAAAATTTATTCTACTCTATCGAAAACCACACTACCCACTATTTTTGACAATTAGTATTTGATGTCATTAAACATATGAAATTGGCTATTTTTTTTTGCAATGACCAGAATGTGGAAAGACATTTCCTGAAATATGAGTTTGACATTTCTCCTGCTGCACAGTACAGCTGTCTGCCTTTATTTTCCAAAATTCTTTCCCATTTTATTAATTTAACTTTTTTGTACTTAGTACTCCTTTTTCTTCCTTTCCTGGTCATGTAACTCATGTCAATCCTGTTAATTTAAAAGTTGTAAAAATTAAATATGTATTGCAAGGGAAGATGTGCAATGAGAGTAACTGAATGTTAAAAATGCATGCCTGACTTAGAAAGGCAACTAAGCACAAAAAACACAGACAGACATCCTTAGGAAAGAAAAAGAAAGTGAGGAAGAGAGAAGGTCATAAGCAAAGGAGAAAATGGAAGATAAAACACAAATGAACCAAAGAAATACATGGATAGGACTTTTGACCTTTAAATCTTTAAAGTATCACCCAGACCCTGTAGCTGCACAATTCTCATTAAATTCATTGGGAATAATCTGAATAAATTCTTTCTGAACTCTTAAAAAATAGCAGGAAACAATACTCTGAACTTAAAACAAATTTATGGCTGCTGTGATCAAGCACCAGCTGCGCTTGTTGAGCTAATCTTGCCTGCAGTTGAATCATTAGCATCATATATGCACAAGGATTTCATTTTAAAATATGGTCTTCAAAACTTCTGTTGAGTGTCTTGACTCTCTTACTCAGAGACAGATCTTTCAATCTAGAGAAGTAGATGTGCTAAGACCACATTACAAATATACCTAACTGCTATAGGAATATTTGAAGATTCTCAGAGGGTAAGCGGTTTCACCAGGGGGAGCTAGATTAAAATGCAGAATTCTCATCATTTCTTGGCAGAACATTAGCAGGTTTTTATGCATCTGATTACAACCCAGACATTATAGGAAATGTATATTCCCACTGAGTTTTTAGGTTGATAAAAAATCCTCAAAATGTAATCTTAAGACTCTGCCGGAGTCTACTAGGGCTTTAGTGAAATCACATTATGATAAAGGTGTAAGAGTCTATCTCTGATGCTGCTAAAGATCCCTGAAGAATATGGAACCTGCAGGAAAGTGTAGATCAAAATGGGTGGATTCTACTGGTAGGGGAATACTTCCCAGTTGGTCAGTGGTAGGCTTGACCTCTGACTCCATGTATATTTTTAGGGCTTTTGAAAAAGAGTTTTAAGCACTGGCTTAACTAGATAGTAACAATAAACAGAACTCCTCAACAAAGGTCAGACAGTTCATTAAGATTGGGATGATTGGGAGCCCTATTCATGACTCAGACAATGGGAAAACAGGAAACCAAGTTGATTTGTAAAGGACTCCGAGTTGACAAAAACCTCCAAAATCAGACCCTCTCCACCAATCAGCAAGCTCTTTGATTAGAAGTGAACTTTGTTCAGATGGTGATGGCAAGGAGTCATGATTAGCACATTTGCCTTCCAACTACAGAGGGTTGACCGTTTGGTGTTGGCATTCCATTATAACACCATCGTGGCAACCACTTTGGCCTCAGGCACAAATGAAATATATTCACAAAGTTGTACAGCTCTGATAGTATAGACCTGCAACATTCAGGAAATTATCCCATTTTGGAATCTGATCATCTGATCTACCTTCCCATCTTCTCTGCAGCTGAGCAACAGCTGTTACATACTTATATTATTTTTTTACAATGCCTAGCTCTTCTCTTTTGATAGGCAACGACTGACATGAGATGAAATAAGTTAATTAAGGACATCTCAGGAGTTTTAACTAATTCTCCAGCAAGAGAAGAAACTAAAAACAGTTAAAAATTTTGCTTGTGACAATCTTAGAGTGTCGTTTTTGCACCTCACACCTCATCACAGAGAACACATGCGGTGGTTACTATTCTTTCTCCACAGAAAACCATGTCGAGAGGGCTGCGAATTCTCCTGAAAGGTAGGAAGGACATAAGGGGTAGGGTTTCACTCCTGTGGTCTCTTCAGCCATCCAACGTGGCTGCATAATCCCTGGAGGGCACATTTTACAACTGGAAAAGATTGGGCAGGCCTAATGATGCAATTATTCTCATTTCATCTTTGACATTTGAGGGTGTTTGAAATGTGTAGTGGCAGGGATTTTATCAATAAGAGCACATCACAGGGAAACTTGGGGTTAAGTTCAACTGAAGAGAAGTTTGTTTTGCAGTTTAATCAGGTCAACAGTGACAGAGTCCTTTAAGGAGCATACTAATTAGAGTAGTCCTTTCTACTTTTGCCTAGCTGTGTACTGTCACACTGTTGAGGAAACATTGATACACACCACACGCCCCATTAATAAATGACTGTGGAGGCCAAGGCTGAGTGAGTTTCAATAAAGGAAAAGGACGAAGCTGGAAAGTGACCTGTTCACCTTACTCTAATGATTAACTTTAAAGTATTTAAAACTTCTGATTACTTAGACTCTTTCCTTCGTGTGTGTCCGTGGGGAAGAATTTTAAAGAATACCAACAAAAAAAGGGAGGGAAGGAAAGGTGCCATTTAACCGGGGCTGGCTTCTGAGAAACAGCAAGTCCAGGACTTGAAAAGTCATTCAGCTTTTCTATTAATAAATGGATGCGGATGCTATTCCCGGGAGCACTGCTCTCCTTGCGCACAATTATAGATGTGGTTTCCTGAACCCCATTTCGTGGCACGCCCACTGGAAATGCTGTTGTACAACTGCCAAGTCTGTGGCAGACAAAACTGACAAACTTTGCCTGTTTCAGTTTTGCAGGATCGTGATGAAAATAAATAGTCAGGCTGCTGCCTGTGAGATTTCCTCCTCCTATAGTTTGCAAACACAGTCCGTGTCCTAGATGTGCTGTTTAAACAAAGTATGTTACTCAGTTCCTTCAGTTGAGAACTAGGATTGTCACCATTTGGCAATTACTGATGGAGAAGAGAATCTCACTCCCTGCTGCATATACATGTGGATAAAAGGAAAGCAGTATTTATGGCTCATGCTTGGAGACCAGATGCTGCATGGCATCTCTCTTCTAGAACTTCAAGGGATTCTGAAATTGAGAAGTTAGCAAAGCACTATTTTTAGGGAGAAGGGTAGGCATACAAGAAATCTACATTTTCTATTTTCTTTGATACCTGATTGTATTGTGCTGTCTATGATGGTTGGTTTTTCTGTGGTCAGTGCAGTGGTACCACCTGAAAAACAAAAAGGAGTAATATATGAAAATGAGAAAAAGAAAGCATTGTAGATAACAGGCAGTAGAGAAACATTGTACACTGACATAAATTACTTCATGATTTATGAGGCGAACACTTTCTACACAAAATTTTTCATTTAATTCTGGCCATAATAAGAAATTTTGCTTACCACAATGTCAGATTCAAACATATCATTCTTTTTACTTGACACGTTTCTTCGTAAAGCATTCAGGGCAACATGGAGGTTGAAACTCCTTACCCAGGGCACTTGCTGATTTCTACACTGAGGTTGGCATATCAGCTTGACAGTGAAAAGCAAAGGCCTTGGTAACTTGTAGATTAAGCCTGACCTAGACTTCTAAGCTTCAAATATTTTCCCTAGGTTTTAGATGTGTGCCTTTAGGGTAGTGGCAAGACATGTCCCCACAATCTATTTTAAAATGTGAAGGTTTAAAGTGGATGGCAGTCATTTTTCTTTTGCTGCTGTGGTTCATTTTTCTTCAGGACAAATATTCTGCCCTGTATGTGGTTTGGAAAAGTTGCAGGTAAAGGAAAAGGGGAGAAAGAATTCTCCACACTCTCAAGGAACTGGGTGACTGAACAAACAATACCCTGAACACTGAATTTGCAATCAGTTTGGGTTGACTTTGGGATTTCTGGTTGGGACAAGCAGTACCAGGCAGAGACACTTTATATTACTTTTTCCATCTTCCACTCTTATCATTAAACTTTTGTTGTAATGGCCTTAAACTGGCACAAATATTATGATCACCATAAGAGTTATTGAAAGTGCAGTGTCCAATCTACATCTCCTTCTCTGACCTGGTGGAGAACATGCATATCTGGGAATAGACCTTGAAATCAATATTTCTGAAAGCTTCTTATGTGACTCTTATAATTCACCAGGTTTGGGAAACACTGATTTGCTGTTTATTCTTTAAGTGCCTGAGAAAGCCATTTCTCCCCACATGGTCTGTGATATAGACCAAGGTCAGAGCCATTTGCTTCCCAAGAGCTACTCCTGGTCAGCTACAGGGTAAAGATGTAGAGTGGGCCTCTGACAACCACAGAAAGGTTTGGAGTTGGGTTATAAGGTACCATTGTTCACCTTCTGATATTATTGGTTAATAAAGATTTGTGAACATTTGTATTCTGACCAGGCCTTAGTCCTATCCTGCAACTCCCACAGGTTAGAAATCATGTGAATACTGAATCAGAGAGTCATAAAATCAGGATTTCTGAGCTAATGTACAGCAGCACTAAGTCCTGTTACCCTTGCTCTCCTAGTAAATATGTTGGATGAGTGGTCACATGTGTGGTGACCTCAATAAGGCGGCACTGGGAAGAAGGAATTATATATACTATGGGTTAACGAGGTGAATCTATAATGGCAGAATTGGAGTAGGGCCAGAACACATTAGTGTTCAGTTCCCGGTGGTCTTATAGGAGAAAGACTCGAGATGAAAATTCACTTTCTAAAACCAATATATATTATCAGTCTCATTATGGACTCATAGCCAAATTCCACTGTTGAGTACAGACAGCTTCAATGTGAAATTTGGCTCTCTAGTGCCTTTGAAGCCAATTGTATTATGTAATCACTTCAAAGGCATTTGCAAATGAGTAACTTCCAGGTAAATTTTGACCTTGGCAGGCGATATGGGAGAACAGAATCTTTCTCCATTTCCATGCATTTTGTTTAAATCATATGGAATTCAGTGTTGTTTGTAAGTAAAGAGCATTTTGCAATAATACTTTTCTCCCTCTTTATATGAATGGTTGATCCCAGGAGAAGAAATTAAAGGGACAGTGTCTCCTTTAAGGAACTAAACACTGCCAAAGAGCACTGATCCCACTTCCCATGTTCCCACCTACAAGGGTTGTAGTGAGAATGCTTTTGGTTTCCTTACATGGAATAGTCAAAGTCTGCAGCTATAACACTGTGACAGAAGAAGTAAAGATGGAACAGAGATGTATGTGAGCCCAGGAGGTGAGCTGTTTGTAAGTGAAAAGATACCTGGGTTTGGTGAGGTTTGCTATTCAAAATATCCGTATATTGAGCATACCTTCCTCCAGAAAAGGATGAAAAATATCTTCATAAAGCAAAATGTTTTCCTTACCCCCTCAAAATATGTCTTATAAAAGGGAGAAATTGATTGTAATGAAAAAATAAATGAATTCAAAGCATTGAAATGCCTTCTAAAAGTCAATTCTTTCTGATGGGGCCAAGGAATGGGCATTATCAACACCCCAGAAGTTCTTAGTATATGCATATATCTATATGAATATATCCATAGTAGTATTGAGACTAATATGCTGGCTTAAGAAGGAAAATAACTTTTTTTAACATGGTAATAGTTTTTTAAAAAATTACAATTACTTTTTTTCTATTTACCCAAGAAATGATTGTACATGCTACAGACAAACCATGAGTCTGTACTTTTAAAGGACTATCAGTATTTCTACTATAAATGACCCATTTTCTGTGGTTTGTAGCTCATTGCCATATACAATTTGCTCCAGGCTAACATACTTGCCCTATTTCATTCAAAGGCTTCGGTTTCAATTGATTCAGTCATGAACTGATGCAAAAATGAGAAGGTTGGTTGTTCCGATATGAGAAGTAAATCTGAGGCTTTGTTTCTAATCAATATTAACTGACCACTTTACATTTTATAAAGAAAAGAACCCGCTACACAAGAGGGTAATTGAAAAGGGTATAATGTGATGACTACAGGCATTCCTTTTTATGAGTAATTTCACTATGGATGTGGGCAAGGCCTGCAGATGGTCTGATGTTTATAGCAGTGTCTTCACAGGCCACCATGGGGAGTTCCCATGGAATCTGGTTCCTAGAGTGATAACACCAACTTTTGGGTTTTTGTTTGAACTTGACATCTTACAAAGTACCTTTGCATCAGTTGGAGTAATTTTTGTGATTTGTGGCTACTTATATAGAAGTTTTCACAAGTCCACAGCAATCTAACATTTATTGACCATATTTTGGAAATTTGGAAGGAGACAGACTTAGGTGGTGGGATTTAAATGAAAACCTAGTCCATGGCACTAAATTCTGAGGTATATTTCATCTTCTATTCTATCTCAGAGTGCATAACTCTCTCATTCTTTCAGAGGAGAGCTTCTGAAAGTAACTGGTGAGACATTGCCCTCCAGATTTTCATTAATACATTAGCTAATAATATGGTCACACCTTCAGTTTCATTCATGGAAATTAATTATGTAGGCTACATCAGTCCCTGCTGGGTGAAAACAGACCTACACCCAAGAGTTTATGTTCAATCTAAAATGAGAGTCAGATGCTCTATGAAATTGCATTCTGACCCAGGCAACAGTAAAGGTCCCACCGTACCTTTTGCAACAATTGGATGAAAATCCTAGTGCCTTGGCCAGTTTCCAAATGCTACAATCCCATTCCCCCACTTGCCCAATATTCTGCCATTCCAAGTAGAAGAGAAAGTCACTTTCTAGCTTTTAGAGTTTTAGAATATTACAGAGTAATACTCTAAATTAATCAGTGAGGCATTTGGGGCATATTATTCCTGTTACATTTGCTGGTCAGCAGTTATGTGAAATAACAACAAACTCTGTCTTTGCAAATTTTAATATAAAATGATTTATAAATAAAATGAAATAAATTAAATAAAATGATTCATAAGTTCTTAACTTAAAAGCTGCATTTCAAATATAAGTCTAATTTTATCAATTTGCTGAATAAAGTATCCACTCTAAAAGATTTTCTACTCATTAGAATATACAAAAAATCATTAAATTTCTTGATTATACAGAGGTTTTTGGGGTGGTTTGAAGATGAGTTTCAGTTTAGTATATTTAGTCATGGAGAAATTTTCATTTAGTTAAGGTAATCCTAGTTTCAGCTGTGAAAATGGTTAAATTATTTTAGACACTATGATTATCAAAAAAACTGTTTATATGGATGTCATGAGATGAATTTGCACATGTACTGAAATGGTAACCTCTGTTGCTGGGGCAAGATTGCCATCACCCTTATGGTGCCCAATACCACGAGGAGTTAAAAACACACAAGCAGGCATTGATTAGCTCATGTTAACTACAACAGGAACTAAAATGGCAGAGCAATGGGATGAAGATGGTTTCTGCACCTGTGAGCTGGAAGTCATCACCTGTTCCACTGTGGCAGTTGGCCTGGTCATCATCACATTCATCCACAGGGTTCCCGTTGGGAGTCGTTGGTCCAGCTGTAGGTGCTGAAACAAGGTGCAAGTGTTATCATCTACCTCTGAAATGTATTTTCAAGTTTCTGGCTGTAGAATATGCTAAAGTTTTTGCAAAAAACTCCAGTCTCTTAAAGCGTCAGGAGTGTGTTGCCCCCCTTTTAGGAGCTATATATACTTAGATTTTGCTGAGTGCTGGGGATTGCTTTGTTTTGGTATTTGATCCATATTTACTGAATAGAATGGGCTGTCTTAGCATTTTATGCATCATAAACATTCTCTCTTTTTTAAAGTTCCTGAATTTTCACTGATTATTTAGTTATATCCCTTGAGTTGAGAACTTGGATAACAGAGATTTTGCTTGAAATGTTTCCTTTCATTTTCAAAGTACTAGGGAACTCACCTGTCATGAATTCTATTATATTTTTAGCATTTACTAAATTTTCTAAGGTTGTATTACAACTCCCTACAACCCCCCAAGAGACACCCAACATTCACCTTTAGTATAATATTATTTATTTCTCTTTAAGAGTGACTCCATTTCCCTTTATTACTGATGAGGAAGCTCCTCATCAGTAATCCCTCTCTCCAGAGCAGTTATCTGAGAAGAGTCCTCTTATTTATTCTGGGGTCATTTTACCCTAACTTCCAAAGGACTGCATTCCACTGTTGGCCAATAGTTCCAATCTTTGAGTTTGTAGTTGAAAGGCAGACAACATTAACCAAAGATTGTGTTTGAAGTTCTTTAAATTTAGTTTGGTTTTCTTTTTTCAGACTGTTACTCATTTTCGCAATATGTTTAATATTTTACATTTCACTTTACAAGTCCTGAGATAATGTACAGTTCTCTTGATGTTTGAGAACCAAACATAATATTAAGAACAGGGATGTATTCTCTCAAAGCTTCTGAACAGCAGGAATGTGCTAGAACTATTGCTTTCTTAATAAAAATTTGACACTATTTTTATTGTGTATGTTTTGAGTAAGAGAATTAGAACAAAAGTAGAAATGTAAGCTGTAATATCTTCTTCAATTGCCCTAAACCCACTAGAAAATTATAACATATATATCACTGAAGCACACAGTCTAGACTTTGTTAAAAATGTAGACATATATTTGGGATTTACTACTGTCACTGTATCAATAGAATCTTCTCTGGCAATGCAGTGCTTGCCTTTGCTAAGCTGGCTTTGCTTTTGAAACATGCTACTTTTAAGTATTTTAAGCTCACTAGCCATCTTTCTGGCTTTTCTGCATTCTTTTCAGTATTAATAATGGGCAATTCCACATTGGAATTGATCCAGAGTACCTGGATTAAAAAGAAAAAGTTAAGAGTGAATAATTTTCACCTTCTACTTTTACTATTTGCTAATATTTTTTCTTCCGAGGCTCTCTAATTATTTCATAAAACTGTTAACCCAAAGCATAATGAAGACTCAAGAAATGTTTAGATGTGCCTCATCCAACTTCTATGTCACTTAAGATATCTTCCTTCAGAAGAACAGAGCATAAAGTGACTACTTAATAATGGCTTGTGAATTCATTTAAGAAAGAAGACAAATACTCATTTTCACCAACTGTATTAATAAGCATTGATGTTACTTTTCCCAGATGTTGATTTCTCATATATCTTGGGGCAACTTCCTCTGTAAGTGCTTGGAAATATCTGCAGTGAATCCTTTCACCAATAATTTCTATCTCACTACTTCATTGCTACCAGCAAACTGCTGCCAGATCCAGTCTTTTCAACCAACCATTCATTCCAACTCCTAAATCAGTGCTGCTTTCCAGGATTTAGGCTGAAGACTAAAATGAATGGACAAGTCTGCAGTTGGTTCAATCAGCCTGCCTCTTCTTTATCTTGGCATTTTTGCCAAAGCACTGGCACACGGTCATTTTTGATCTGTGTTGCTAGTGAGTGGATAATTCACAGATATAACACAATTAAACAGTGAAGAACAGGAGACAATGACCTGCTTTTGAATAAACACATAGAAAAGAAGCTAAGAGTTATTCACTAACATGGTGATTTATACCTTAAGATCCATAGAGCAGAAGAAAAGTTTCATGACATTTAATGTACCCAGGAATGTAATTACATTTGGGTAGCTAACACAAATAATCTTGAAACCACAAGAAGAAGGTGATATTAAATAGCATTCTTCAAAACAACTATGAGCATATGCTCAATTGATTAACATCTGGATACTGACAACAGTTATTCTATAAACCAACATAGAGAAAGACCTTTATAGAGGTGGAAAAGTTGGCATAAGGTTATTTATTTATGCCCACATCTCAGGCAGATGGGATTCTGAATGCACAAAAGCATTAAACGGTACAACAAGCAAAGTTCATATCATTTTTTTCATCCACTTCATTCAGAATTTACAGGACATGCAGTTCTGAGGTCGGAGTGGGAACTGAGTTTGCCTTTGATATGACTTTCTAACTTTATGCAGTAACATCTTTAAGTAGACCTCATGATATACTTATAAACATTATCTCATTAAAGTTTTGTTACTCTGCAGCACAGAAATTCATCCAAGGAATTGTTTCAATGTTTAAATATGTCAAATGCTGCTGCCTCCAGTATATGATGGTAATCAATAATGAGGCATAAACTTGGACTGACAGACACCTCTAAACGATATTCAAAAAATCGAAGGAATTGGTGGTTGCAGGAACTGGGAGAGGAGAATGTAGGAGCAAACTCTGTAATGGTGAGGATAGAGAATTACTGTGAACAGGTGGAAATTTGGGAAGTGGATAGAAATGGTGGTTGCATCGATAATTTTGCATGTACTTAATGCTACCACATTATTAAATTATTTACCTTACAAAGGTGAATTTTAGGTTATGTGAATTTCACTTCAATAAGTTATTTTTTTAAAGTTAAAGGAGACAACCTCAAAGAATCTGGGGAGAATTATGCAAACAACAAGGACAACAGCTGGATACTGAAGGCAGTGTTTCCTGGAGGCTGTGAGAATATTCAGCTTCACACACTGGCAGGCATGGAGAAATGCAGGACCACTGGGTTGGGGTGTGGGTGGCGGTGGAGATTCACCATTGGGGATATAAATGCATATAAAGGGAAACTTAAATATCACAATTACCTTCCACTTCGCAGCCCAGCAGCTCCATCCTGAGCCCCAGTCCACTGTGAGTGGCTCTCTCAGGGTAGATCCTAATGAACCGTGTGGAAAGAGGTGGGAAAGTCCGTAGCTCAGGTGTATCATAGTTGTTGTTGCCTTCAAATGTCTGTGAAGTATGAAAAACAGCAGTTAATGAGGAAATATTAAAGGCTCCCTTTCAGGTGTGTTTTTCTCTCCATCAGGATTCTTCTTAGGAACTTTATAGAAATAGACCATACCTCATGAAGTTGTCGCAAGGGTAAATGAGTTAAAATATTTTAAGCAGGTAGGCAACACTTGGCACCAGTAAACATCATGTGATGTTTGATATATAAGGATATATATATGTTTGATATATAAGGATACCCTGATGATAACCAATTAGATTTTTCAAATAGGTCTGTTCCTACCACTTGGTAAAAGACTGACAATCCTTTCATAAATGAGAAAGGCAAAAACAATATCTCTTTCAGAAGTGGTAGATGTCATTTCTCAGAAACTCAGTATGCACACTGTGGTATACCAGAAGCTGAAGGTTTAATGAGATACGTTTTTAAATGATATGCTGATATGCCTGAGAGAAGTGACACTTTTGCCACTTCCTTGAGGAGGAAGAAGACACCTCAGAAATTGAACTTGACATTTTTTGGAGCTTATAATAGATACCATATTTTCAATAGCTACTCCTGTTATGTTCTCTTAAATGTGTGGATCCTGGTTTTGCAAAACCTTGGTCCTTCAGAAGAGTGAGGAACTAAATTCCTGAAATAGGAGACAGTAAATCTAATGTAGTCCAAAAGCTGTTTATTCAAGAACTTGGGTTATTCCAGCCCATTGAAATTGCTATTTACTTAAGCAATACTACCAGTTGGAGGCATTTGTAGGTGAAAGGCCTTATCATCTCAGGAAATTAATAAGGGTCTTGAGGATTCTGGTGCCTGGTTGAATTGCAGAGAGTCAGCACCTCTTTTTGAAGTGCATTCCTAACTTGAAGTCAGTGTGACATTTTTCAGGAGCTAGGCCACCCATTTCTGGTGCTGCGGATAGATTATTTGATTTTACTTTTAAAAATTGACAGGAAGGTCAAAATCCTTCAGTGGAATGATAGGGTAATGGAGAAATGAATAAGCCTGCCTTTTCTTTTTCTTTTTCAAGAAAAGAATAAGTTTTCCTATATTTTCTTCTCCTAATACCATTCTTAATCCAGAACAGGAGATGGGGAAGAGTATTAGAAAAAGCAAATTATCTTGTCCTTGGGAATGTCCTTTAGATCTCAAACATCATAAGATCCTTTCTCTTGCAAGGATTTGTTCTAAGTGCTTAAATACATTATCTCTTTTAGTCCTCAGGACAACTACTTAAGGGAGATTCTATAACTACCATTGTTTTACAGTTGCGGCCCAGAGAGATTCAAGTCATTTGCCTATAGCCATAGAGATGGGAAGTGGCAGAATTCAAATCTAGGCAGTCTTTACTCTTGTTCTTTATCATACTGCCACTATGTCTCCCTCTTTGGAAATAATATACTCCAAAGTTCCTCCTTTTAAAAGGATGAAACACTGAAGTTCAGGAAACTGTGATCTATGTCCCAGCCCATATATTCAGCTTCATTAATTTTCCCTTAGATTCACTGCAATTTAGTCCTATCATACCTGGTAGATCAGCTAGAGTGATGGCCAGTCTCAGTACAGGTCAGTCCAGAGTGGAGACCCTACCAATATCTAGGTCAAGATGTTATAATTCTGCCAGATATCATCTTTTAGTGAAAGGAGTATCATAGTCAGACATGTAGGAGGAGACAGACAGATGAATAATTGGGGTTTTCTAAGTTCCAGAAGTAAATTAATTGACCTTTTCCAGCTCAGAAAAACCCCCAGGAATCTAAAAGCACTTGGCTAATATAGACCCACTTCTCCCAATTAAAGTTGCCTTCTATTATTTTCAAGAGTGAACTCACTCTGGGGGGTCCTGCCTTCTTGATAGAAATGCAGCTACTGCCAGTTATTGAGGAACTAACATATATTATTGTGAGGTCCAATTAAGTGCTTTCAGTAAGTTACAAATTATAATAAAAATACCATTAGCACAAATGAAAATTCTTCCTATTTGAACCTATCCCCAACAATCACATCTATGGAATCTCGGGCTATTCTCTTCTCAATTTTAATTTTAGCAAATTTAATTTGAGCAGCAACAACATGTAAATACATTGTAAAAGCTGTCAGTGATAAGTAGGGAAGAATATTAGCAATGAAGACTATATGGAACTGGATTACATTTGAGAACTTAAAGATGCTTATGAGATATCATTGTATCCATTTACTTAATCATATTTTAAAAAGAAGAGAGCTTTCAATATTTAGATCTTTGATTTGTTTCTGAAGAGTCTAGTAAACTCAAAGACTCAATATACCTTATGGAGTATGCTCTGAGTATAAGAAGCAAGGATATTCAGTCCTTTAAAATGCTGCTTTACTTCACAAAACAAAGTACTAATTTTACTATTACATAAAAGTTACTTGACATCCCAAGCAGACATCGCTCATTTGTAAGTTTAAATATGCTGTATTTTAAACATCTCTATACAATTTCAAAATATGTACTGTTCCTAAATTAAAAGTTTTACCAACTTCCTTTAATATATTTAAGACTATTTCAGGGAAAGGGCATCGTAGGAATCACACATTAAGCCTTATATAAATAACTTGAAAGCTTTTTGGTCTTAAATATCATTGGAAGATGATGATGGGTAGAATCATATTTGAGGAATAAAATCTAACACATTCAACCAGTCTTGAATGGGTTTTGCTAAAATTGATAATGGTATGGCTGTATACACTGAAGAACAATAGAGTGATAGCTTTACACTTGATTGTAGATGTATGGATTAGATAACAAAGACAAGGAAACATATGATGCATGTTATCCAAAGCATATGGAGATTTGTTTTCTTTCTCTCTTACAAACCTAGTGATGAAGAATGTGTCACAACAGCACACACTGCCATGTGACAGAAGCTCTAGGAAGTTGTGATTTACAGCATATTCACACTTTGTGATAAAGTCATAATGCTTACTACTCAAAAAAGATGGGCTCAGCTCGTGGGAGAACTCCAGTTTCTGATGTTTATTTTACTTTTTCTTTCACCAAAACAAGAGCAGCAGACATAACGGGGAGAATGAAGTGGACATAAAGAGAAACTAGCTGCACAGAGATAAAAATAACACTGACAATGCTTGAAAAACTGCAAGTGCACTAGAGGTGAGAGGGGAGAGAAATTCTTACATTTCCAACAGTGGCTTCCCTGTTGGTGGTCTGACACAGTGGTGCTGACCTGCAGTCTGTGGAGGGGGTGAGGGGGGGTAAGGACATCTTTGCAGAGTCCCAGCCTGTCCAGATGGGGAGTTCTGAAAAACTGGTTCTACTGGCTTATGTTTCCTTCCTTTGATGCCTTCCCCTGAGTCTCTATAGTAAAGCATACTCCCAAACTCATAGAGGAAATGAGTAAGCTACTTTCTCCAAAGAGAATCTTCTTTCCACAAAAGGAGTGGGTCCTGGGCAAAGCAAGGATGGGAATGCTGGGATCAAAAAGTCAATTTGTTGGTGCTGGAAGTATTATCAGTTGAATACAATTCCCACACTGTATGTAGAACTCACTGTTTGTGGGTTGTTTAATCTTAAACCAGCTTCTGGGCCACCCAGCATTCTCCTGGGAATCCTCTCCTAGTTAGTGTTGTATGCTCAGGAAATTAAAATAGTTTTAACAAGCAACCTAATTAAAACATAATCAAAAATATGTTTGATTAAATAAATTTTTTCCATGTATTTTGGAGAATATTTTTATATTGAGATTCCCTTCTCCTTTCACTGGATCATCAAGAAGGAAATGTATTTGGAAGGTTCCTATACATAAAGAATATATTTAATCATTTACAACAGCCAACAGGTAGAAGGACACAGGTATCTATGGATGGATGTATAGATAAAGCAAATACGTTGTGTACACACAATGGAATATTATTCAGATTTAAAAAGGAATGAAATACTGACACATACATCCATAGGAATGAAACTTGAGGACTCTGTGTTAAATAAAATTAGCCAAAACAAAAAGGACAAATAATGTCTGATGCTCCTCATTTGTGGTAGCTGAAGAAGTCAAATGGAGGGAGAGAGAAATAGAATGGTGGCTTCTAAGGGCTTTAGGAGAGGGCAATGGAAGTTAATGTTTCACAGGCACAGAGTTTCAGTTTTGAAAGATGAGGAAGCCCTGGAGATTGGTTGCACAATAATTTGCTATACTTAACACTAAGCACTATACTTAGCACTATTGAACTATATTAAGAGAGAGTAAGATGGTAAATTTATGTGCCTTTCACCACAGTTCAAAGTTTACAAAAATATACTTAAATTAGAAATGTGTGAAGCAGGGAAAGGAAGAGGGTAACTAAATGATAGGTTAGAATCTGCAGATAATGAATTGCTACAGGGGTTGTGCCTGATGACTGCTATGTCTGCCCTCACAGTTGTCCTGTCTGCTCTCTGGGTGTTCAGCTGAGGAACCCATGCTTATCTTAGACATTACAATCAGCACCCAACACTTGTATTTCCTAGAGGAGATCTACTGACACCATACTGAAGACCATTTAAATCAACTGAGCCCAGCTTCCTCAGGCAAATGCTAAAGGTCATGATTAAAGCCAAGGCCAGCCTCCCTGGGCTGTTATCCCTTGTCCTCACCTTAGCCTTGCGCTTGCTGTCATCCATGATCATTTTCCAGTCTGAGCCGTTGTTACTATGCCCGATCTTGAACTTCCGCATGAAAACCTTGTTCTCCCTGTGCTTTCCACCCTGAATGATGATGCCCCTTACAATCTTCTCTTCCCCAAGGTCAACCTGGAGCCACTCATTTGCATAAGAATGAGGTGCAGGAGGCAGAGCCCAGCCAGTCCTACTTGTCACTAGGCGAATATTCTCAGGCATCCAGTTTCTTTCTCCTTGGTTTGATGCTGTGATCTGAGAGTCAGAGATAAGTCCAGACACCATCCCCAACATTCCAGAACAAGGATAATCTAGAGGGTAGAATGAAATACATAATAAAAAAATAAAACGATTTTCTAGAGATCCTCATGCTTAGAAATACAACACAGTGAATAAAAGTATCGCCAGTACCCAATCAGATATTTTAAGATCGCTGGATCACTTGACATTAGACTAGAACTTTCTCTCAAACTTTTCTCCCATCTTTCAGAATGTCCCTCCTTACACTGCATTCCACCACACAGAGTCTTTGTTAAACATATGCATTCCCCCCTTTTTGAGTTCCTTCAAGTTTAATGTCTAACTATTGATGCTTCCAAGTCTTTGGTTACCAGAAGTTACCCCTAGATAATGTATAGATCCTGCACAAAAGAGACTCTATTTTTACCTGCTAAATATATGTAGATAAGTACTTCTTACAGCAAGAAAGTTGCCAAAACAAAGAAAGAGAAAGCGACAAGGCAGTGAAGAGAAAGGTGCCTGCTTCAGCTTGAAAGAGTAAGCAGCATTTGGATGTGAACATGGAAAGTGTCTATTTTACACTGCAAGAGTTCTTCCAGTTCTAACTGCTTTAGGAAGTTTCACATAAATATCCCATTGTCATTTTAAAGTTAGCATGTCCAACTGAAAAAATCCCTTTCCTTGAAACTGAATCCTTCACTGAATTTTATTTTAAATAGTGGTATCACCAATCAGTTAGTTTCTGCTTCATCATCTTGTTTTTTCCTATTTCCCATTTTCCATTCCTGTTCTGATAACAAATGTTGCCATATATTTTTTTTAAATAAAGTTTTCTTGGACCTGACTTGCTGACTCCATTTCTTTCAACTTCATTTGATTATACTGAATCCTACCTTCTGGTCATATCTAGGATGCTAAATGGTCTGGGTGATCTCCTTGATCCTGATTTTGAATCTGTACCAAACATGATAGATCTAATTTTCATCATAGCCTGTACTCAAAAGTTTCTGCTACTTCATCCTCCTGTTGACAGAGATAAGTTTTGTCCAAACTTTTAAAACCTTGTTTAGGTTTGTCATGAAAACTTTAAAACATTCTTCTGTAGCCTTTATTTTGAGCTCTATGAGAAATGTGATCATATACACAGGAAATAGCATAGACTTGGCTATTAGATTGTTTGTTCCTTGTTTTGAGACAGGTTGTCTTGTATCTACAGCTAGATGATAAATTCCTCTGGCTATGAGTGAACAGCTCATACTTTTATTTATGTTTCTTATAGCAGTCCCAGTAGCATCTGAACACAAGGAATATATGACAACCATTAACTTAATTCAATGGTGCCTTAATAACAAAATGTTCAACACTTCAATTATTTTTCTTCCAAAAGAGTACATCTCAACCAAGGACACAAGGAAGAATGCATAGGAACTTACTTTCCTTGGAAACAATTCAATCCTATGTAATATAATCAAAACATAGCCCAAAATATAACTATTCTAAGAAACATATATCTAGTGTAATTAAGCTAAGTCTAAGTTTTTAACTGAATCATAAGAATTAATTACTCAGATACTTTCCACATGAGTTGTATAGTTCAGATCATGGCAATTTTTCCATCAACCATTTAGTGCCTGCTCACCTGGGAATTATGCATATACTTTCAAAGGCACATGCCAGGACTTATTTAGACCCTTTCCTTAGTGGCAATTGAAATGAAGAACTTTTCCACCTTGGTTGGTGGGGAAGGGGTGAGAGGGGAGAGAGGCTCTCCTTTCTATTTTCTGAACTATTTAAAGTTTTGCTTCATTCCTAATACTACATCATTTAGTCATTTCTGATTTTTCTGGATCCGATTTTCCTTTTCTGGAATTCTTCATAGCTATTCACCTACATTTCTCATATAATCATTCACTTCTTTGACTTGTTGCTATATGCCTTCCAAGATTTCAGTTCTTTGAGGAGAGGAACAAAGTCCTATTTTAAAATGTTCTTTAATTGCTTGTGACTGGTTTACACATAGTATTTGCTCAACAAATATTTGTTGTATGAATCAATGTCTTAACACCGTGCATGGCAAGCTGTCTTTTTTCCCAAACAACTTTCCCTGTAATTTACACAGTTCTTGCTCTAGACACCAAGAATAAACTTTATGGGGATTAGGAAAAGACTTACAAAATCCATTTTACTAAGGGACTATGAAATTATATTATTAAAAATAGAAGTCACAATTTTGGTCTCTATTATCATACCTACCAGATTCAAAAGGAGTAAATATTTAACTGGTAATGAGGACCAGCTTTTACCATTTGGAGAAATATACATTAACTTGAATAAAGAGATGAAAGTCTCCCAATTAATAGTCTTTCTTTAACCTATGATACCCAGCTTCCGTTAAACTGACATTCCACAACAGACTCATTTCTTCTGTAAGTCTGCTGCTCCAAAAAGAACAATGAGAGGTATCTTGATCTTTCCTTTGACTGAAAACTATGTAATAATTACTTTTGGCAAGGATTAAGAGAAAAGTTATATCAACTTATATCAACAACTCATAGTTCGCAAAGAGATGCTAGGATCTATACTTGGTCTGCAGTAGGTTCACTCAAATATATTTTATCCTGGCTCAATATCAAATCCTTTGGAAATTGTGTTGATTTAGCAAACAAACAAAAATAACAAAACAAAAACACATGCCAAACTAAAGTGGAATTTCCAATAAATACTGAATACTATTTTTAGTACAAACATCCCAAACTGTATGAGGCATACTTAAAACTAAAATTTTATTCATCATTTCTTTGCACCAAATTTAACTGGAGATCCTGTATTTTGTCTTACAACCCTGTTTGCAAAACTTAAAAAAAAAAATCATAGATGGCTGGGAGAGATAAGTGTTCTATGTTGGGTATTAATGTAGTTATTTTTATTGATGCTATTTTATAAGATAATCTCTGTACTTTACTTTAAAGGAAAAAATGAAATATACCCATAAATAAATACTCAACCTTATTATTAAAAGAATGAGAGATGAAAACTGAATTTGGTGGGCAAATCTAATGAACATACTTTAACTGTCCCTTGATGACTCAGAAAGTACCTCTAGATGTTGTGGTGCTTGAGATCATTTAGAACTTCAACAAACAAAAGCTAACAGAGCTCCTAGTGTGTTCTATAATCAAGCACTATTTTCACTAGTTTCCATTAAAATGATGAACACCACTTTGTGTGAATAATAAAAATGTTTCTTCAGCAATCACTTATAAAGCAAGATGTTTTGCTTCAATCTTGTTTTCTTTATATTTGTATGTGGTGCACCATTTTATGGTTTGCCAAGATGTGTCAGGATTACTATATTACTAAAAAATAATTTCTGAATAAAAAAATCAGGTTAAAACTTGGGAACTCTGAAGACTTTGGAAGTCAAGTGATATATTCACATGATAATTTTTAATTCTACGGTATTATTTTTTAAGTCCAGATTGAGTTACAAATTTTTACTAAAGAAGAAAGAATGATGTTTTGAAACCCAGTCAATATTTGTCAGTAGGCATGGGCAAAGCTTTAGTTTACTCATTTATTAATTCATTAAAAAATAAGTCATCATGCATGTATTGTGTTTTAGGCATACAGGACACCATAAAAGTTCAAATAATCATGGCCTTGCTTTCATTGATCTTTACAGTCTGGCAAGGATGTGCCAACTTCTTTCTAGAAGCTCTTTTTCCTGGGGATTATTCTAGGTTCACTTTATGAGTACAAAGTACGATTTACTTTATTGAATAGCATTTAGTGAGCACTTACTCTAAGCCAGGTATGTTACAAATATTCTTTTATTTTATCTTCATTACAGTGGAATTAAGGTTAGCTGACTGACCAGGAAACAGAGATCTGAAGGTCTATATATCCTGCCCACAGTCACACATCTACTGAATGAACAGTGCAGAGTCAAGTCTGAATATGTCTATATACTGTCTGTTCATGTAGACATCATTATAGCATCCTGGCCACTCCAAAAACCTGCCTAGATAAACAATTTCAAGGGGATAGTTATTTTACAAGAAAGAGAGAGACTCTAAAATACATTAAGAGTCATGATTAAGAGATTAACACTGTGAGTTAAAAACAGTGTCTTAATTGGAAGAAAAACAGCTATTGAAATAACAATTAGAATATGCATGAAAATATCAAGATGTTTTTATACATCGATGTTTAAGTTACTAGGTCACTGAACTATTTTTTAAGTATCATAAGTTATTTGCCTTCTTTATATGTGAAGAATAACACTTCTAGAATTAACTCTCAAGGAAATGTCTGTGAAAATGAAAAAGAGAAGTTCAGGTAAAATAGGTATTTTATTTAACTAAAAGGAGAACTGGAAAATTCAGAGTTTAGACTAACAAGTTTGGAGTGGTTATGAAGTTTACGCAATTTATTTGGTTAAGTGACATGAGATTCAGTTGGTGAATGGGTCAGAAATTTCCAACTTGACCTTAAGTGGCCTTGTTTCTACAAACTTATAGGTAGTGTCTAAATGTAATGCTCTGAATATGACCTAGAACTTTTATTTAACTGATGATCAAAAGTAAAGCCAAGGTTATATCTCACTTTTCAATGTCCATTCTTTCTCCAAACCCCTCTCCACCCAATTCCTGCCTATAAGACCTTGAACTTTCTAAGTCATAGATCCTAAAACAATAAACAAGTCTGCAGCTGGTATAGAAATAAATAAAAATTAGGTAAGAAAACAGATGTCAGTTTTACTTTCCCAAATTACTCTACTTTAGAGAAATAATTTTTTCCCTCCTTAGTTAACTCTTTTCTAAATTGCTTGCAATTTCACAGAAACTGTGCACATGATTATTTTTTCTTTCAAAAGTCTGTATTTTCCCTCTCAAAAAAATAAAAACAATTATGTCAACATTCATGGAATGAGATATTAAATGCCCTAAATGTGTATACTTGTACTGGTAGTATTAATATATTAAAAGATAGCTACCTAATGTACTTTTAATTATTTATTGATGAATCAGTTATTGATGGATCAGTTATTATTTTATATTTGAACTTTTCAGCTTACTTTGAAGTTTACATAACACTCCCTTTTTGCTAAAAAATGAAATTTTGCAATGTATTTACTTAAATGTAGAAGAATTCTAAAATGACTTAATGGATTTAGAATAAAGGGTAGTCCCTCTGTAAACTCAATGGACAAGTAATAGCAGTATTGATCACATAAAAATACTGTGAGAATAATATTCAAGGAGCTTGCAGTCGAGTGGAAAGGCAGCGTTTAACCAGCATCTTCAAGTTGTCAGACTGTACTTGTACTTTATCTACCAACTAATCCATCATTACAACAACCCACCACAGTGCACATCATGATGGCTGCTTTCAAGTAAGATAGCTAAAGCACTGAAAAATAGTATTTTACCTAGAGAAATAAACCAGTGAGTCATGCATGTAGAATTTTAATCAGATTTGTCTAAATACAAAACATTCAACTGTCTCAACTATCAAACTACAACTGTTAATACAAAATTACTCTCTCAGTAATTAAAAGTTTATATAAATCAAAACTAGGGTATCTTCAAGTTAGTGTTTACCTGTTATCTTGCAGCCATAAACTTCAAATCTCATAGATATACCAGTTTCCCAAGTAACAGGTTTGATTCGGACAAATCGAGTGATCATTGGTTTGTTGAAAACTCCAAACACAATATCTGTGGGGTTGGTGTTTCCTTGAAAGATCTGTATGGAAAAAAGGGAGTTCTTTAATAACAAACTTATATTCAAAGTGAATTCAAATGTTTATTTTACAGATGCTTATAAAATGATTTATAATTTCAGCATTACCTATCAAGAGTGAGGAAGCATAACAACTTCTTTTTTCTTATTTTTTTAATTGATTACACACACACACATTACATCATTGTCTACCACAAGGTTCTCCTATCACCTTATTACCCGTGAACCATCTTAATCTCTTGCATCCTCCCCATCTCTTGCTCTGTTTCTGTTTTGTTGGAAGTTTTAAATTTTTCTTGTCCATTTGTTTGTTTGTTTCCCCTAAATCCCTCATATAAGTGAGACCATCCTGTAGTTCTCGTTTTCTTTCTGCTTATTTCCGCTAGCATGATTCCTTCTACCTCCATCCGTGTTGCTGCAAATGACATATTTGTCTTCTTTGATTGATGAACAATATTCCATTGTGTAAAGGGCTCTACTACTTTTTTTTTTTTTTAAGCAGTAGTGCTCCTACCCTCCTGTGCCTATGGAGGCACTTCTTGTGCCCGACCTTCTCCCTTTGCAAAGCAGCAGAGGCAGCTCTCCTCCCAAGGCTGCCACCTGTGACTACTCAGATCTCTCTTGTAACCAACCCTTCCCTTCTGGAGGCAGCTCTTTCTGTCTGCTTGTGTTTATGTAAGTATTCTTTATTCTTCTGTCCCTTTCTATAATAAAACTGTCCCTCCCCTGCAAGAAACCCCCAAAGTACCCAAAACAACCTTTTTTTTTTTAAATGATGGCAAACAGAAAGGATCATGTCTAATATAGAATGTTCCCCTAATCATTGATTTAATTTTCTGAGGGGTTAGAGCATCCCGATGTACAATTACAAGGCTAACATTTGTTAAAGAATACATGCTACTATCTAAAATTGTTGGAAATTATTAACTTACAGAGTATTATGACGTATCATGGGAACACTCAGCATTTTACTTTCCCAGGAACACCCTCCCTCCCTACCCCACAAGGAGTGCTTTTTGAGTTCAGTGTAGGATCTGGCTTTTTGAAAATTCTAGACAATGTTTCCAGCTAAAGTAGCAGGTTAAATAGCTTCCTCCCATTTTTCCATAGAAGATTTTATCCCTGACATTAGTTAAAGACTTTAATGTATTTCAGTTATCAGTAAAATTATGTTTTAGTGGTCAAAATAAAAACTGAGTTATGAACACTGTCACTGAAAATCAGTTTGTCCAGAGTTTCTGCTTCTATTTTTAAAAGTGAGTCATTTTATTCTAAGAACGATGTGTATAACTATAAATGTAGTGAGTGCCAGTCACAAACCACCTTCCCACAAGTGCTTGTCAGGGTCACTCTGCCTTTGGTCAAGCGAAAGGAGACTGTTTGCCATCTCAGGACTCTTTGGCAGTAGACCTCCCTCAAATGGAACTGAAAGTCTCCACCCCTGGATCCTGTTTCATTTCTACTTGGGCATAGCCTCTGTAAAGTTATTGTGTCCCAGTACTAAGCCTAGTGTACCTGTTACCTTACAGCCTCTCACATAGCCTGTCCATATTCATCCTTTTAATTTGTGTAATAGAACATTACTGGGTCCCTCAGAGGTTTAAATGTTTCTCTCTATTTTCCCAGATAGAATCATGGAAAAGAATCACCGTTTCCTAAATTTGACTCTTTCCCTGGGAGAAAGGGCATGTAAAAGTCAGGCTGGTGTTTTTATTTTATTTAGTTTAAGTGGACTACACAATTGATGGTAGTCAAATGCTTTACAAAGTCAGTTGTTGGACTGATCCCTCTATGGAGACAATTTAATATCATAATTTATTCTAGCTTATGATGGTCTTTAGATTTCTGTCCTATTTCAGCAAATCTCCCTGGGAAGAAATCTGTGTGGGAACATTTTTGTGTGACAAAGAATAATGGGTTGCTGCCAGAAGGAGTAGAGTCCTAAACCATTCTGCTTAAAGGAGGGTCAACAAGAACTTAACAGGATCTGTTAAGAGTATTGCTGTTTCAACGTAGGCCGATGAATGTGCATTTGTTCTAACTGAGGGAATTTTATGTTTGTTGAAAACCAGGTCAGAACACACATCCTATTCAACATGAAGAGGACTGTTGAGTTCTTACTTGTGAAAAGCAGTTTTTGCTAAGGTGTGGCCAGTTCTCTGTGAAGAAAGTAAAAATTTGGTAGGGGGCAGTGGCTAAAAGGCTCCAGAATACAGAAAAAGGTAGTGGGGTAAACAAAAACTAGACTATGGATGGATAATTGAATTTCACTAATGTTCAGTGTGAAGGATAGGCTTCACCAAAATGTTCATAAAGGTCTTCCACAATGTTTCACTTTAGTATGTGGAATATTTTGGGTTGAGGTCAATTGAGACCCAGCAAGTCTATGAGAAAATTGACCACTTCCTTAGCAAGAAGACTAAAAATTTGCGGTATTATCCAGAATTAAGAGTTTTATCAGAAATAAGATTTCTATCAAACATACCTATCTATATGGCAGGGCAAACATCTAATTACAAAACATCTGGGTTTTTGTCAATATGTCACTCCTCATCATATGAGGCCTCCTCCATTTTCCTTAAAGCTCCAGGTCAAAATCCCATTCCTTAACTCAGGATCTATAGCCTCATTTTACTTGTTTGGATTTTGAATCCATACCAACATAGATACTTTATATATATATATATATATATATATGTAATTATATTTGCTTTTCTCTATAATTTGTTTGATATTAATTTGATTACTTGGCTAGTCCAAAAAGAACATAGAGGAGTAGGGGAATATCTATCCTTTCTTTACAAATATAAATACTCAGATAGATGCCAAGTCTTTATCTTTATTGAACCCTTCTTTATCCTTCTTACTGCTTTCTCTAGAACCTTCTTCATGTGCCAGGGTGTTTGTGATAAGGGACCTATTATAAGCTATGTTCACTGTCAGATACCTCCTCAGAAACTGTGTGCTCTGTAACACTTCCTGTTCTGGGTCAGATGAACAACTCATGGACAAAGAATGAAGTGGAAATGTTGGGGAGTAGTGGTTATTTCTTTTTAAAAAAATGATCTGAGGTCTAGGGTCAATTCTCCTTGTTCTCTCTAGGTACTCTTGTTTGTTGGTATGTCATGGCCGTTAGTGTTTTGTTTATCAAACTAAAGCCTGTCTTCCAAAAACCATTCTAAAATAAGAAAAAATCTTGATACCTGTGACCAATATTTACTTGCTTAACCTTTACAAACATTGAAGATGTGGAATTCATTCCCCAGGTGTAGGATTGGTTTCATGTGTTGTTAGAAGTCATGGGTGGAATGAAGAAAATGAGACAGAAGAGACTGATAGTGATCTGTGAGGCTAGCCTACAGAATGGGGATCCTGGGAAGCATGTCCAGGTCCAGCTTTAATGAAGTTGTGAAGCCCTTTAATACCTCTGCAAGGAAATGTTACAATGATGTAATGAGGAAGTAGCAAAGTGTACCTGACATACAGAAGGGAGGATTCAGGGACACGTGATAACAGGAGAATTTACCTGTGGGGGCAACATTCATTACTTATAGGTCCTATGTCTCTTGGGACATTCCAAAGAGGTTAGGAAGCTGGGTTACATGTGAGAGACATGCTGTTGCTTACCCTCTAGTGTGTCAGAGGGGGCTAGAGACAGAGGAGGTGTTTCTCTTATCTGAAGCTCTATCTCTCAATCTGCTTCCACATTCAACAATATATTTCTTGTTTAGTGGCCTAGAATTTGCCTGTCCATAGAACTTTCCATCCACAGAACAGTTATCTATCTGTATATGCTTCCATCTTGCCAGCCTTCAATATAAGTGTGGACTTTACAGCTAATTAAAAAGATTAATAGTTCTTTTATTTCACACTTAGGAGGCTTTTTCAGTTTCACATCAGAAAGAGAAAGTCAAAATCAAGCTCCTGAGAGAGACAAGGACATGTTAATGAACTTCTTTCCCAACTTACAGTTTCAAGTTACCTAGATCTTTGCTACTATCCTTATCAATTCTAAGTTTTCACTTGGCCTCCAGGGCAAGCTTTTAATTTTATGAAGACAGAATGTTCTCAGAAATCTTTTGATTAGTAAAGTAGAGAAAGTATGACTTCAAATAAACAGTCAAGCTGAGAAAACATCTCAGTTTCAAATGATTTAAGATAATGCGCCAGAGGCAGGGCATGGTTGCTGTGGCCTCCTTGGTTGAAAGCTGTGGGGAGACAGAATATTGTTCATGTGATCTCCCTTTACTACTCTTCATTTTCACAGAAGCCAAACACACTTGCAAATTAGTTCAGGAATCACAGAGAATAAGTAAAATTGAGTTTTCTAAAACCAGCCCATCACTGAGAAGAAAGAATCTGTGACAGAGAATGAAGAAACACAAGGAAAACCCACACTAATACAACTCTTCAGGTTTCAAGGGACAGTGTTTATCATTGGTATCACGGGTTTTGGCTTCTAGTGTCCCCTTAAATGGTGCAAAGTGATTTTTGTATCTGATGCTTAATATGGCTGGTATTGACTTTTCTTGGAAATATCCGTATAATTTCCTTTTGACTCCTGAATCTGGGAACATGAGACAATTTGGTCATATTTAAACTTTTCATTGCACTTTTTGTTTTATGTCAACTCAAAAACAAACCAAGCCAGAGAGAAAGTTTTCAAACAAGGTCAAAATTGATAACTGAATTGGTGAAGCGGGTGACAGTCAAACTTACCACAGGTTTATTTCCTTCCTTTATGGTGATCCAGTCTTCCCCATTGGAGCTAATATCTATTCGGTAACTCTTGACATAGTATTTTTTCTTGGTTTCTTTTGAAATGGCACCTTGTGTCCCAACTGCAGTGACATAGCGCAGAAGGCCCAAGTCTACCTGAAATACAATACAAACCATGGTTAGTCACCCGATTCAGTGCCACCCTAACCTGGAGCATCTTTCATACACCTGGAATTGATGAATCCTAATTTCATTGGGGGTCAATGACCTTAATCTCCCATTCCATTCCTTTCAAAGTAATGCAGTGACATAAGATATTAATAGTCTTAGTTGGTGACAACCAAGTTCAGACCTTTCTTGTTGCTGCAACCAAGACTATTTAATCACTGGTACAAAAGAGAAAATGGTTCAATATCACAAAGCTGTATCTTCTAAGAGATTAAAAACTTTTCCAAACACTGTATTAGCAGATGCCATTTTCAAGCAGAAGATGAAGACAAACAAGACACAGTGGAGATCTGAAAAGACCTGGAGGACAACTCAGGTTGGACATGAAATGACTGCCCATTACTCTTCAGCACCTTACCCCCTTACAACGGAATGCATACTGAAGCAATGCTGACTTTGAAAGGGCTGTGATTATTGTGATTTGTGAAATGGGTCATAGATTTATAATCTGGAATGACATGGCAAGAAGGAGAAAAAAATAAAGATTTTTGTTCTATTTTTAAATTTCTTCCTGCTCCACACCTTCATTTAACCTTTTTATAGCTCAGATTGAGAGGCTGGTAGGTTTAAAGGCTTCTCTTGTATAAAGTAGATGCCTCCATGAAATCATTGTTGGAACTCATAAACTTCTGGTAACTTTTCAGAGGACAAGTTCCTCAACACTTTGTCTCCATCCCTTACTAGCCTATATCCTATCTCTAAAGTGGGGCATTATAGTAGTAGTAGCCAAAGCCTAATGGACTCATGATTTCCTCCTGAGGCCTATAGTAACTTGGCTTATTCTTATGGCCCTGACGTGTGGTTGGAGTGGACAAACAAACAGCTAAGCATCAACTTCTCAACTTCTTAAGTACTGGCTTTGTCACCAGCTAGCTGTTGGGTCATAGACAAGTAAGTCACTTCATTTTCTGGTTTCCTATTATTCATTTGTAAAATGAAGGACTTGGAATAAAAATTGATAATAAGCCCCTTTTAGTTGTAACCTTTTATATTTGTTTTGATAATGCAACACAGGTTTTTTTTCCTAACTATAATTGTTTCCATCATTAATAATTAATACTCTTGAAACCAAAATCACTACTAATTTCTATATATTAGAACTTTTATATAAAATTGTGTCCTTTTACTATACTTTCTATTGCATTTCTATGTAGAAACATTACAGAAGTGAAATACAAATACAGTTTTTAAAGCACACAGAAGGTAACTGCATTTGTAACTGATTGTTTCTGAGGCAAGTGAATATCATTTCCTTAAATCAACATTGAAAGCCAAAAACCAAAAATTAAAAAAAGCTCAACCCCCTACCCCTACCACTACTTCTGAATTCTTCTTCCAGTTACTACATGACAACCCAATTTTCAGAAAACAATATTTCAATTAACCCTCCAGTGCCTATAGGCCATGAACACCTAAAGTATTTCCATTTTATGCACAGATTGCCTCCTGACAAATGACTATTGTCTCTCATCAACTGCTTTTTCCTGAAGGCCCTTGAGGTAGTTAAATCAACATGCTTCCAATTTATTTCAAAACTGAACCAGGAGTTACATCCAGGAAAAACAGCAATATCCCTGGCACATGGAAGTCAATTTTAAGTCACACAATTCAACAATGGAGATTTCATCTAGAAAGGAAGAGTTTACCATTCACTATAAAACAATATTTATTTCATTAACCTGACTTTACAGATGTAAAGCCCATGTTACCATCATATGTGAGAGGAAAGGGAGTTAGATTTTAATGGAAGTTAATATTTTAGGACAATAGTGATGGATGTTTTAAACTTAATTCAACAAATAAGAAATTATCCAACACACTTTTATGAAATACTAGTAATTATTTACTGAAATTTGCATTTAAAATGAGTCATAACAGTTTATATGATTTCGTGAACAAATTTCAAAAAAGAAAGCAATCCCTATGGGTCAGATTTAACACTCAAAATAAAAAATGTTCAATTAAATTTGAATTTCAGGAAAACAACAATTATTTTTTGGCATAAGAATGTTCTGTAATATTTGTGACATTTAGGACTGGTTCATTGCTTACTTGATTCAAATTTAACCAGGTGTTTGTATGTTACCTATGTAACTTTTGCAGATAATCAGGCCATCTTAAGTTGCTGCAAAAACTGATTTCCTAAGTTTAAACTGAAGTTAATGAGTACTCTGGACTTGGTTGCCCTGAGCAATTTCATCCTTTTCAAATGTTTCCAGAACACTCAGTGCTTAACTGACTATCCTTTCACTCATGCCCAATACCATATCCACTTTGAAGCTGAAGAGCTCTTAAAATCTTGACATCCTGAAATCCAAGGGAGCATAAAGCAGAGCTATTTAAACAAACTTTTCCTGTCAAACTAAGAAATGGCTCTTCAGTTTGGAAATGATTTAATTCCCAAGAGTCCATATTCAACTTAAGTTGATTTGAAATAACTTTAAAACATCATCTCTTGATTGCCCTTTCTCTGTTTTTTAATTTTGTTTTTAAGGTAAGATTTTGTTGTAAAAAAGAGTAAAAAGAGAGTTAACTGATGGTTTAATTATAGGAATCCTAAGAGTTGAAATAGCTAACTTTAACAGAAGGAGCAATTGACTGGAATTAAGTAGGTGTACCCAACACAGATTCTCAGATAGAAAAGTCTCCCTTCCCTATAGCATATGCTTGAATCATTAATTTAAAAAAATAATAATCTCAACAGTAGTGAAATGCATTAGTTACCTCCCTTGTAATTACCGCTAAATAAAATTTACCACTATGCTTGAAAACTCTGCAGATACCCTTACCACACTGGAATACTTGAAATTTTATTTCCTTTTTCTTTCTAACATTATACTGGCAGTGGGCTTTAGTAAGTGTGAGTGACAACTCACAAAATGATTAGGGCTGGGACCTGAACCATTGCAATTAAAATGGGATGGTGCTCAGAACTTCAAGAAGGTGCAGCCTCCTCTGACTGTGGGAACTTTCTCTGACAACACTAAGGAAGTACATTTAAGTCCTTTCTCCCTAACTAACATCCAGGAATACCCTAACAATGACCCTGAACCCTCAGCAGTCTGAGCAAATTTGGGAGAAGAGAGAAAACTTTAGATCTCAGGTACATACTGCTCATGATGTTGGTATTTGTGTCATGAGACCAGGAGGCCGTAATAGTCAGGTGTTTTGTGACTTTTGCATAGTGAAGTTGTCTCTGCTAATCAACACACTGGCTCGAACTACTGTTTTTTTCTGACCTTCCACACCTACACACCATTTCTTGAAGACACATTAAAATATTTGTTATTGATACTGTAAGATAAATCATTTCTTTTCTTAACATTTTATTATTATTATTATTATTATTATTATTTTATTTTCAGTGAAGTGCCATTGTTTTATATCCTTGTTAGCTTTTTGAGAATATAGGATTTCCCCCCTCAGTTGTGGTCACTGTAGCTCTCCCACCACAGAAATGTCTGTAGGTATTCCTCCACTAGAGTCCATTATGCTCCCATTCCTCTTCTCTCTCTCCCTCCCTCTTCTTCCTCTGGAAGCTCTCAATCTATGGTAAGCTTTTGAGGGCTAGTTTTAATGTTTGTCTTTGTCTGACCCTTTGATTTCTCTATATTCTACATATAAGTGGCAATGTAATTTCTGTTTGCATACCTTGACAAGTAAAGTTTTCTTTACTTAAAATTAAACCCCCACACTTTTTAAACAAACAAACAAACAAAAAAAAACCTATAAACGAATTTTCTCTTTTTGGGGTCTGGCAAGCAGAGTAAGTCACTTTTTAACCTAGAATGTCCAAGTGCATATATCATGTCTCCATCTGTTAGGAGTCACATGTGGAATGAAGAAGAAATTGAGATGAAAGAGATGGATAGCGATAAATGAGGCTAGCCCACAGAACGGGAATCCTGGGAAGCATGTCCAGGTCTGGCTTTAATGAAGTCGAGAAATCCCTTATATATACCAGCAAGGAAAAATTACAATGATGTAATGAGGTAGTAGCAAAGCGTATGTGACATGCAGCAGGTAGGATGCAGGGATGCGCGGTAACAGGAGAATTTACCTTTGGGGGCAACAGTCATCACTAATAGGTCATATGTCTCTTGGGACATTCCAAAGAGGTTAGAAAGCTGGGTTATAGGTGAGAGATGTGCTCTAGATGCGCCAACCCTCTAGTGTGCCAGAGGGGGCTAGAAAGATAGGAGGTGTTCCTCTTATCTGAAGCTCCATTTTTCTACCTGCTTCCACGTTCCACACCCAGCTCTGAATTCATCATTTGTTTTGTTCTGCTTCTGTTCAGACCTCTGTGAATTCTTTCAAGAACTATCTACTTTTCTATCTAGAAACCAGTAAATTCTTACTGAAAATTTATGAGATGCATAAAACAAGAAAAAAAAAAAAGAATTGTCCATTAGATTACCAATTGGGAAATAACCACCAGTAACAGCCTTTTTATCTTATGCAATATATACATATGAATATTGTTTTTGTGCTGTTAGTTTTCAAGTGAAGTCATATTATCTCTATGTCTGAATATCTGCTTTTCATTCTATAGACATATTTCCATGTTAAAAATATTTTTTTCCTACATGACTTTCAATGGTTTCAAGATATGAATGGTAGCATAATCTATTTAATCAGTCTGATAACTTGAAAATTTTTATTCAGCGTGATTGACTTTGATTCAGTGGACACAATACTGGTTATCTGTTAAGATACACATTAAGTAGAAGGGGAGCAATGCACATAAAGCATGATGCAGCACAGAGGAAGGAGGAAAACTTTTTCCCAGATAACTGGAGGTAGGGAGACTGGAAAGATTTCAAAATTGACTTTGATTTCTAAGACATTAAAGGATATAAAGTAGGCAAGTGCAAATGTACTTGTTATGGGGCAAGGGAGGCTTTCCACCTTATTAAAACTCTAAGATCATCTGCCTGCTTCTCCAAGGCAGATTCAAACCCCAATCTCTTGCAGGTCAATGCCTTCACAGACCAGTCACCTTGTTATGCAGATTCTAGCCACACTTTTCAGTTCCCTGCCCTGGAGACTGCAGGAAAAAAAAATCTAAACTGCACTTTACAACTTGCTGACTTGCCTCAATTTACCTTTATCAGTTCCTGCAGTCAAAAAACATCCAAAATTATGGTTTCTTCCTGCCACTCCCAGCCCTTACTATATTTTCCAAAGTTAGAACAAGACTCTTAGAATGTAGACTAATTTATTGCTAAACAAAGTGGTTTCCTAATTATTTACTACAGAAAGGAACATATAAGAAAACCCCAATTACCCCAACATTGTTCAAAAACCTTCAATCTTTTAGTCCTGTTGACCTCACCACTTGTCCAATCCTGAAGAGTTCATTAACACATGTCCCATATAGAACATCCTTCCTTCTTCTTTGGCGTGCTCCACCTTCCTCTAAACATGTAGTTGAAGGCATGATGTGCTTTCTCCTTGCTGCAGTGTCCTCCTTACTTCAGGCCGCAGAAAAAAAACAACAACTCCAAAGTACAAGAGCCAACAAAACTCATTTTCTTCTCAGGCCTGGCTCACATGGCCTCTCCAAAAACATTTGAGTCAAACTCAGTAAGACAACCTCCAACATGGAGTTCAAATCTCTAACATCTTGAGCTTTTACCAGGCACATTCAGCTTATGCTTACTTAAAAGCTGAGTTCACCAGCCTGGGCCAAATGCCTCAGGCCTCAGTTTTCTTGGTCCTCATGGCCTGGCCTCCATCTTTCCTCCCAAAATGACTGAATTCAAAATGGCTGATCTAGATCTTTGTTCTCAACTCAATAAAATTTATGCCCTTTCTTCCAGCCAAGTCTTGCAACCTAGAGGCCTCTGGAGGAAGTAAGACCAAACCAGTTTTCTTTGAAATTTGCAAATCTATAACAACAGGAAAATAGTTCCTTATCAAATGTATGTATCAACTATATTAAAGGAACTCAGGGGGGTAGGTGCCCCCTATCAGACAGAAAGGGAAAGAATGTTCTAGGGAGAAAATGGAGCAGGAAGAAACTACCTTTATAGACATGATTTGTCAAGAAATATTTTGATCTCTAAAGAGTAGAGTGCTCTGGTCATTTTGAAGACAAAACAGTCAGTTGTCATGAAAACATTCAAAGTAAGTCATTGGTGATTCTCTTGGTGACTTAGCTTTTTAAATTATGATGAGGCCTTGCCAACTTCACATTGTAATTGGCAAGACTGATGACCCAAGAACAGGCAGCTGAAAAGACATAGATATAACCCCAGAGTAGTTCTACATAATGCTGGGATTCATCACACTAAACAATACTTCCTTTCTTTCTATAAAATTTCAGGCACACAGTAACCAATAATTGAGTAACCTGCTTTCCCTAAATCAAATCAGCTCTGCTCCAATAACCATTTTCTTATTTTAAAAGAAAATCCTTGTTTTACAGCTGCTTTACTTATAATTGGAAGATGCATATGATTTTGCATTTGGGTTTGATGTACTTCTGTTTAACATTAAGGATGACAGTAAGGAGGTGTGATGGTGGGACCTGGTATACATGGAGTTGAATATCAACTACATTCACTAAAATTGTTAGATGTTTCACTCCTGTATTTGATGAACATAAGTGTATGTTACTTGCCTCATCGTACATGAAATACTATACTTCTGAAAACTCTTCTTGACTTCCAGAGCTAGTCTCTGAGCTTATATAGCACCATCAGCAGAAGTGACCCAAGATAATAATCTGTCTCCAACTTGAGTATAAAATTCTAACACCACTGGTAGAGTGTCTAATGACAAAGTACTTTTCATTGCATTTTACACAATAAGAGAAGACACAGCTAGATAGCAGAAAACAGAAGCAGAAAGTTCAACTTTTATTTTGGGTAGAGAAAGACACACGAGTAGGATAAAACAGTTGCCCTCATCTGCTTCTGGTGGGCAGGGCTAGGTGTCCTTGAAGCTCTTTTGGGGTGAAGACTCCCCAGGACATGTTATCTAATCACATTCCCAACTTTTCTTTGTTGTAAGATGTCTTCTACAGGTATAATTCATCCTGCACTTTGTGGTCATGGCATTATCTTAGTAAAGACAGGAAACACATTCCCCAGATAAAGAGAAGCCAGAACAAGCACGCATCTTATTGGGATTCACTTGAGGACAAAGCACATGTTTTAGCATTGTGTAGTAAGTCATGTAGCAAACCTTTGCAAGCTGCTGGCTACATACCAGCATGCAGCCTCTGAGCCATGAAAAAGAATATTGTTGCTTCCTATAATACATAAGCAGCTATTGGTAATGGCATAATGTGGAAAGCCTCATTTCTAAAATGAAAATCTGTCTTGCTCAATAAAATACAGCCTACTGAGCTGGCAATGACAAGGGAACAGTTATAGCTTTTAACATTCCCAAGGCAAGTTAATAGAAGAGATTGGAAAACTAAAGGATCAAAACTAAATTCTTATTAAAAAAAGGGGGAAAAACTGGAGAGGGGAGTGTGTCTTATTTTTTTTAGAACATTCTAATGATGACTCAAAATTGTTAGTTCATCACTAGAGCACTAGAAGCTAAAGAAAATATTTTGGACAACTGACTCAATTCTTTAGATAACACATTTTTTTTTTTCAGGTAAAGTCCAAACATTCAAACATTGAATGCTGTTCTAGGATCTGTAGGTTTAATTCCAGATGATGTATTTCTTAATATAGGATCCAGGACTTTTAATAGTCAAAGTACAATCACTTAGAATTAGTGACAATTATGTAGCTCATATATATATGTGTATATATATATATATATATATATATATATATATATGATCATTATTGTCTTATACCAAAATAAAATTTATGGTTAAGATGACTATTTATAATAGAAAATTCATGAACAAACCCCTGGTGTTAAGGATTTCATTAATTTTATAATCATTACATACTTATCTCTTTCAGTTCTCACAAAACCACACACAAAGTTTATGGGCAAAGGAACTGAAGTGATGTGCATACCCTGCTCACAGTTAGACAACTTACAGTGATTAAACTCAGACAGGGTGGCCCATGGGCAAGCCACCCACCCATGTTGTTTCACAACCAAGTCACACCATAGGGATGGTAATTATCAAATGATAACTTGAATTTCTTAGAAAACAATAATTAAATATTAGAGCTATTCTTTTGAGGTGTGAAATATTTTGAATAACTAGAGAATATCAGGCTATTTGACTCTCAGTTTAAGGTTTACCCTAACTCCTGGAAAGCAAAACTTAACAAAAGATTCAGGTATGCTGTTGAAAGATGAGACGGTGGTATGGATCATTTTTAGCAAAAGATAATGAGGCAACATTTTAAAATCCCAGTGAAGAACAAAAACATCCAAATACAAAAAAATGTGTAATGAAGTCAAAACTTCACAAGTTTTCTTTCCTGGTCTTCATTGTCTGGGTTTATTCTTTACCCATAGTTAAAGGAAATTAATTAAAGGAAAGCATTTTCCAGGACGGAAGCCGAATACTGGTTGCAACAAAACCTGTTCTGATAGTAAAACAATTGCAAGTGAAAGAACAGATGAATTTTCTTATCAGAAAATGTGAGTCAGTCAGGTAGAAAAATATTAGATAAGGTTGTGACAGCACAAATGCAGAAGATAGGCTACTTTTCTGTCTGCCACTGCACTTAGAGCAAAAGAATATGAAAAGGGGCAAGAAAAATAAAGTTCCCAAATAAGAATAGCCTTTCTCTTTTTTGGTTAATGAAAGCAGATAATGCTTACATTAGCTCTCCTGTGTCTGGACACAGGGCACATTCCCCCACTCTCACACAAATTAAAAAAAAAAATTATAACAGACCCCTTAAAGAGGTGTGGATCTGTTGTAAACTATGTACCTCAATAAAGAAAATAATAAATAAATTTTACTTTATAAGAAAAAAAAATTTACTGTTTTAATATTTTCTAAATTTATATTATCTCATGAGTTTTTGCCTATTATTAAAAAAATTTCTGAAAAAATGTTAAATTTTTAATGTACAAATCAGAAGCACCTAATTAAATAAGAAATATTTAATTCTGATACACTTTGAACTGGAATTCCATCTGGTTCTGTTTGGATAGTAAAATCTGCTAGAGTTGTTGAAATTGGCAAGTGGCATTGACAAAACAGAAACAAAGGGGACTCCAGGAGCAGGATTATGCTCCAGTGTTTCATCAAGAGACATTTCCAGAACCCAGAAAACATTTCAATCATTCTTTTATGGAAATCATAAAGAAAGTGAAGGAAAAGAATGCTCCTCTAGGATGGAGAACTCAGGGCGGGACTACAAGATCTGGTAAGCCTTAACTGGAGAGTAGTGCTGGGAACTACGTGTATGTGACTCCCACGTGGAAATGCTCAACTTGGTAAATGAAACCTATTTGGGATGAGACAGTCTAGGTGAAAGAAATTACGAGCCAGTGGAATGAATTGCCCCTATCCTGTTTAAACAGGTGGACTAAATCATGAACTGGAAAGCCCTGTTCAAACAATTTGGCCTGCCACGCTGACCGTTAGTTGCCATGCTAGACAAAAATCTTGAGATTTTGGCTTATGATTATCTCAAAGTTTCCTGGAGGGAGAAGGCTGAGGGTACAAATGTACAACTGGAATGGAATCTGTCTGCTCATGCTCATTGTAGCCGAATTCAGAATAAGTTAGGATGATACTCTACTCCCTACAACGTGGATTGCCTTCTAAGTTCCTCATCAGAGGTAGACTAAATTTTTCTTTGCTGCACTGACTCCCTCATGTGTGTAATAATAAAGACTTGTGTGGTTCAACTACACCTAGCACTCTGGTGAAATTCTTTCCCAAGAGGGCAAATGATGTACCCTCTTAGGTCAGGGAGTATAATAGTGTGTCCTCACACATTTTTTGCAAAACTTGAAGTTTTTTCCTTACAAATCTTCTAGAATAGATTATAATTGTGCTCTGAGAAATCAGATAAATATTATGTTTTAATCCTCTTATTTGATTAAACCTGTATTATCTTGATTCAGGATACAACCTATTCTGATAGGTTAAATGATAAAATGAAATTTCATTTGAGTTTCCACAGACTCCAGGATTAAGTAATCAATATTTCTTTATCTAAGGTGTAAAGGTAAAGAGAAAAACTGCTTAAATCACTATGCTTTAGAAAAAATTATTTTATATTTGAATATTATATGAACACTTTTCTTTAAAATAAAGTGGTTTTGCTTCAATACCATATTAAATTGCAGGTTGCTACCTCAGTAACCTTTAATAGCATGGAAAAGCATATGACATCTAAAAGGTTCTCTCTTCCAACTAAGGTATTCAGGAATTTTTGTTGGGCAGTAAAAGATTAAGTTACTTAATACATTTAATTAACATTTTTTGAGTGATTATTATAAGCTACATTAAATTTAAAACCTGATTTAATCCTTTGATCTGGAATGAGGGCAGTGCTTAGAACAGACCAAATTTAATCCCTAGAAACTTGGTTAAGAATTTACCTTAAAAACTCTATTGTAAAAATTGCCTAATTAGAATTTAAGAGAAAAAAAAAGTATGTGAGAGATTTTTAAAATATTGTAACCAGTCTCAAATAGGTATAAAGAAGATGTATTTTTTCTAGTCAAAGTCTGCATACAAGAATCATAGCAGGTACTCTTGCTAGGAAGATTAGTCAAAAAAGGCCAAGAAAACATCTACAATATTGAGTTTAAGGATTGGTGTAATGCCCTCCTGCTCTAATTCTTGATTCCATCAATTGTTCTGTGTCCTAAGACTAGGAAATATTTTCTCAGTAGTAGGCTTAAATGTTGGGCAGGGTTGTGGTAGGCATGAACAAAGTGACCACTAACATGGTAGTACTGATCCAGTTGACCAGGAGGATGTTATGTAAGATCTGGCAGAATGAGTATACAGAGTCCTACCTCCTGATACCTGTTTTTGCCAAAGTTAAGAGAGCACAGTAATGAAAGAATGGATAAGGAAAGGTCTATATTCCATCACTCTGAAACTTAGGAGCAAATTTATTATATCCTTACATAATTTCAATAGGTCAGTATGCTGTAAATAAAGCTTTTACTATTGTTGTTATTATTATTTAAAATGTTTTGGGGGAGATGTTAGGTGATCTAATGAACAGCTAGGGTGCATTCTCACACAGATGTGTCTGATAGTTTAATTACGGTGTTTCGCACATCATAGATGCTTAAGTAAAAGTGCGAAATTAAACTGAAGGATGTTTTGTGTCGAGATAAAAATAATTAATTCATCAAAATAGCAGGACATATTTATTGAACGCCAATCTCTGTAAGCAAGAGATGTGGAAATAACAATGCAAAATTCAAAGTAAAAATTACAGCCATAACAACAGATGAGTTGTTATGAGATTCAGAAGAAGGAAAGATTACTTCATGAAGAATGGTTTTTATGAAAGGAGAAGTCATTTGAATCATTCAAACTCAACCTCATAAGACTTTACTTATGGTAGTGGACAGGTTTGATGAGCTAAACACAGAATGATCAAGAAAAAAATCCTACCCAACTGCATACATTTCAAAACATTTGATATTATAAATATTTTCCTCCTATCTCATAGTTCTTGGCAAACTTTCTTTAGAGAATAAGTATAGGTATCTTCTACAGCCCCATCATCCAGCACACATCATCCTTTAGGTGGGCCTTCATGTTGTCTACAAGTCTAAATCAGAAAGTGTCTAGCTAGTGAAGGAGTATTAATGAAATCTTACTTGGGATTACACTTAACATACCTTGGATAGCACTGCTGAGGTAATCTTGCTAAAATGTGTGCTTTCACTGCCCCAAGGAACCCAGGCATTCCTGGGGATGAGACCTCAGTCTAAGTCTGCATAAGTCAGAGATTTCTTTCTTGAAGCTAACAGTAAACTGCCTTCCTAGCCTCTTATTTATATTTATAATAAAACATTTCAATGAGATATGGTAACATGTCTTTAATGTTTTTTTCAGGGATTCATAGGATTGTCAAAATCACACTGTACTTCAAGGATTTAAAGAAAGGGCAATGTGTATAGAACATGAGCCTGTAATGGTGGGTGTTTTTGTTTCTAATATTTGTTGCACTGCGGAGTGAAGTTGGTAACTGCTACTCATTTATAACACAAAGAAGTACTACTTACTTGGGTGAAAGACAAAGAAAGATATGAGATTCTTGCCCTCTAGTCAGTGAGGGAAAAAGTCAAATAAACAACAAATATCAATACAGCATGAACAGAATGAACTAAAAATATGTGATAAATTCTAGGATTATAGGGGGTAAAATTAGATGATGCCAACAGCATGCAGCAGTAACAAAGCAGTATTACAACAAACCCTGGCATTATTGCTATAGTTTTGATACTAAACAGTAGAAAATGTTCACTAAATTCACCATGTCAAGCATTAGTCTCCACCTTTCTTTGACAGAAATACCAATGCTTAGCTATTTTCTTCCTTTTCTTGGTTATCAGGAAGATAATAATGATGCATTTGCATATTCATAAACCATAAGAATGTAATCCTAGTATATTTTCCCCTTAGCATTTGGGTAATTAGAATGTGTGTGTGTGTGAATGTGTGTGTATGTATGTTTGTACCTTTAGTATCTAGATTTTAATTCCTTAGAAGAAGGGAGTATTTTTAAATTTTAAATTCCTCTAGTTCTACACACAGCATCTGATCTTTAGCAAATACTCAAAAAATATGTTTGTTGAATTTAAAGTCAATGCAGATGCTGGCCAGCATTGCTAGCAGGATCTAAAACTACTGTCTCTTTCAAATAAAAGTCATTGATGTAATAACATTTACATTAATGGACAACAGACACATACTCTTAAACTAAGAATGTGATAATTGTTAATTGGTGTTTAAAGTTGCAAATATTATAGCAAATCATAAAAAATTCAGTCTTTTCAAAAGTTCACTACTTTAAGCTAGAGGTTACTGAAGGGTGAATTTCACTGGTTAGGTTCATGCTGTGAGAAGCAGTCCTTTTACTTCTTCAAGTGACTGCCTGTTTAACTTAGTAAGCATCTCTCCTCCCAGAAGTTCTCTCAAAGGGCAGTAGGGATTCAACCATTTTTGTACTACATCTATTAGGGTCAGTTAACTCACTCAAGTCTCTTCAATCTTTTTATTTTGAGTTATTTCCAAACAAGATGTCCACAGGATATTTATGTATTAGATGTTTACATATCTGGTATCTTAGACTTGTCCCATGCCCTTCCTGTATATTTGAAGTAGTAATAACATCAAAATTTCACTGTGTTACTATAGGTCTCATGGTTTCACCTAATTAATACGAACTCTTTAGAGGATGCTGGAATGAGAGCTTTATGTGGCTAGGAAATGAATGCCAACTTTAGGCCTTTTATGACCTTGTGTTTCTTTGTTTCCTGGTCATGGAGAAGCAGCTTCATAAACCAGCCTCTTGGAAGAGGCACCAAGGTTGGCTCAATGTGGAGATAAAAACACACAGCACCTGGGAGGAGGTAAGCTGCAGAGACCTTGGTTATGGACACAAATCTTTTATCAGCAGTTTGAAGAGATATTCAAAGTCAAAGACCAAGAATATATTAAATAGCATATACAGGTAATGTGTATTTCCACTTCAATAGCTTCCTATTTCTACAATACTCAAAGTTTTATCTGCATGATCGGGGAGATAACTAAATCACTAAAGATAAACACACATTTGTACTAAATAGCATCCATCTGTTCCAGGAAAACAAAATGACTTGTTTGTTATTAGTTTTGTAGTAACTCACAACTTTAATTTTTCTCCCTCCTAAAAGCTTGGTTTCAAAAACAAACATAAGAATGAATCTCTGGAAACTAAAGGTTTGCAGATGGGGATGATGGTCTAAATCAGTCTCTTGGTCTATAAACTTTGACAGCACCCTTTTACATGCATTTTCCATGTATTTCTCAGTAATCTAGGTGGACCTCTCATGTTAATGAGTCTCATGTGCTAGAGGAGAATCTGGACGTGCAGGTGTCCAAAAAAACCCTTCTACTTGGCATTAAAAATTCTGCAAGGAGCTGATGGGATTACAGAGATTAAAGTAGGTCACCCGTCTAAGGTTCTAAGGAATGCTGCCCCGAGACAAGAAAGTAGAGAAAGAACAGGCTGCTTTGGGACAGCTGGTTGTCAGAATCTGTGTGTAAACAGTTTGTCTCTGAAGGGATGCCAATCATTCCTGAGAACAGATGAAATAAACTTCGCAATATAATATTTGGTGGACAGTGTATTCCCTGGTGAAAACCCACCATTCAGCAAGGAAATGTATACTGATTCTTTTTGGTAGACCACTTATAAAGGGACTGGGGAAAGTTTTGAAATACAGTATTATCAAAGAATTACTCTCTATAGTTTTGAAGGGAACAAAAGTGAATTTATGGTAGGCGAAAATAAGTTAAATTGGAAGTTCCTTGAATGGAGATGGAAAATGAAAAAGAGAAGGGAGAGATGTATGATGATATGTCATTTCCATGGTCCTCTTAAAAGAAAGAGCGAAGGCATGGCATCTGTTGTGCTCTGAAGACATGTTGTTTTGCCATTCAAATGCAGCCAGTGGCCAGAACTGAAAATTGTTTTCATGTTCTGAAAAAGAAATCTATCTATACTAATTTTCTCCATTTCAGCCTGGGTCATGCATTGAGAAAAATGCATCTGCATGACTACTTTCAAATCACAGGAGAACAAGCACAGATGTTGCACTAAATATATAACATTATTCCTCCCCGAGCACTGCCTGAAGTCCTTAACATAATGGAACCTGTGACTTACATTTATCCATTGGAACCATTCTTAACACATGGTTGGACACATCTATTTCTACCATATACTTGGAGGTGACAAGAGGTGAACTGTTTTCTTGGTGAACATGGTCAGGTGGCTGTGGGCAGGGAACTTCTTGATGAAAAAAAAAGTAGAGGTAAGGTATAGTTTTGGATATGCAGAAAAGGCATTTCTTTCCTACAACATTGCAGATTTCAGAGCAGTTAGAATCCTACCACTTTGTCACCTTTTAGTTGCCAAATTAGGGATGAAATCATATCACTTTGCATGTCTTTAATAAAACTGCCAGTATGGGAAAAGAAATGTAATAAATTGATTCTTAATCTGTTTGAATTGCTTTTAATAGAGATATTGAGATGGATTTTATATGTGCTACTTGAATATTCTAAAACTGGACACTTTATATAAACTCTTTTGGAAAACAGCATAGGTTTTAGACTAGGGGACTGGATTACTACATTACAGAAGTTGGTGATCAGGGTTGAATGTCATCATATTAAAACAGAATCTCATGGCCATGGAGGTCACAGAAGATGTGTTCCGTATTTATCTCAATGAAAGATATTCATTTACTTACTGACAGATTAAGAGGACTACACTAAATGAACAAACATACTGACTGAATTTTTTAAGATAGTAAATGTAAAATAAAAAATTGTCCTCTTGGTTTGGGGTTTTCCAAATAGTAACAGCATTCTTATAAGCAAGTGAAACATTTGGAAACAAGTTAAAACTGCAGAAACAATGTAATAAATATATACTATAGAATGTTGCTTATTCAAAGTAGCAGTGATTAGTTTGATTTTTTAAATCATGTTTAAATAAGCTAGAAAATTTTGTATGTTTTTATTTTATTTTTTTAAGGTTGGGAACTTGAAAAGTTATTTTCTCTTCTCATGAGCTCTGTTATAGCTCCTGAAATATTAAAAACAATTTTCAGTATTTTATTTATTTTTTAAAATTTATTAATTTATTTTATTTGTATATACATGTCACAACATTGTAATCCCAGGGGTTTACTCCCCCTCCCCACCACCCTCCCTCCATTCCACCCCCCCTTTCCCTCCTGCTCAAAGTTGTGCACTTCAGTTTGGTGCTTAGCTTGCTTTGAATTTTCAGTATTTTATATTTCACATGTTACAAGATTTGTTAAAATTTATTTTCATGAGTATTTCTTACTGAAAATTTTATATTTAATTTCCAAATTTTCAAACTTAATGTGCTGTCAAATTTCTTATGCCTGTAAGCCAAATTTCTTATGCCTGTGCGTCTACCAGGGTTTCTGAGTTGGGGTCAACCTGCATCATCTTTAGCTTTAAGTAGACACATCAAGTCTTGGAAGCATAAGGCAATTCTGATGACTCTTTATAAAACTGAATGCCTGGGGCTGCTTTTTGCTCTTCACTTCTCTGGATTAGTATTATGGCTTGTAACATGCTCAGAATTGAACGAGGTGTTTGTGTCCTTTAGGAAAGAAAAAACACTGAGTATTGTCAAAACTTTAAGGTGTGAATAGTCTGTAATTGTGAGTTAACCTCTGCTTTACAGATATTTCCTTCAAAGATTGGAGAGACATGAAAGATTAACTGTGTAGGCTTCATCTTATCTCCCCTAGTGGGCTGTACTTCCCTGTTAGCTAACACAAAGAACCAAGGAAAACAGACCCCAGTAGTGAAGTTTCTATGTGAAATTCTCAGATAAGTTTCATGGTGAAGCCAACCTAAACAATTATTTGATCTAAGGAAAGAAAATCCTTTTAATTAAAAAAAACGTTGTGCTACTTCACATGATTATCCATAGTATTTAAAGTAAATCCCAGCTATGCTTCATATATTTATATTTTCATTTAGGTAAGCCCAAGGCAGTAGCTGATAGAGCAAATTTATTTTTAATAGACTCACAGAATCTGAGATGCTTGAAAGAACTTCAGAAGTTGTCTGATCCTATAACTCATCCCCTGAAGAATTATATCTGCAGTCCACTCAGGCTAGCAAAAAGATTGGGGCTTATTTATTTTTCTGTTAAACCCAGAAAATGAAGGTATAATTTGACAGTATTAGAAGAAAAATACAATGTCAGTAAAATTAAGAGTTCATTCTTTTGAAGGAAGACAATTAGAAAAATGTCATAAATGAATTAACACCTTGAGGCAATGAAAGCTGAAACAAAAATTATAAGTCATTTGCACAAGTACATATGTGATTATTCTTAGTCATAACGTGCAATTAGTCTCAAATGCTAACTCTGTTCAATAGTTGAAAATATAAAAGCATAATGCATTTTATTACTCTGGGGGTTTATGGAGCATTTTTGATTTAATCCACTTTCCTCTATTTGAATGTTGAATTGAATGAGATTTGATGGCTGGGGGGTGAGAGTGGGGAAAGGAAATGTGTGTGTTTGTGTGGGAGATTCAGGCCAGAATCCAAAGTGGATAAAAATCATTATTTTGATATGGAGCTTTCAAATGGTACATTAAATGAGAAATAGATGAGGGCATGGGGTATTCATCTATGTCCAAGGTTTGGAATTTCCATGGCGTATCTTTTTTCACCTTTGGAGAAAGTTACTTGTAGATGTACTAGAAAAGCTTCAAATTGAAGCTGAAGGCTTTGGCAATTCTGAAGTACATTTGTGTTCTGTTTTTTTTTTTTAATTTAAGGTTTTTAAATTACTGTATGAAAGTTATTTAAAGCTTAGTAGCTTATGTGCTACATTATAAGCTATATAAATGTAGCCATGACTCCTCAATGTGAACATTAATGCACTCTGTAAAAGGTACAATTATTGCTGCCAGAACAGAAATCAACAAAACTCCACCAAAGGAATTTCTTAAAACTGCTATCATAAAATCTGTGCATGTTATGGATTTCATTAACATTTTACTCCCCAAGGATTCCCAATTGTATAATAACATAAGTTCTTTAAATTTTAAATACCACAGACAGGAACAGCCTTTCACCAAAAACAGATGTGAAACCATCAACCTTGCCTCTTTATTGGTCCACAGATATGAAACTGGTTGGTAACTGATAGGTTTTAATGTGTTGTTTAGTTTACAGAAATGGAAACTTAATAGTATTTTTTCCCATGAAAAGATAAGTTAATAAGCAATAGACAGATTTTTCAAGCACAGTTCCTTATTTTTTATTACATTAAAAAAACAAATAAACTTTGGTTTACATACTGCAAAAAAAAAAAAATAATGGGGAGCAAAGGTCAATGACACATAATGTCCAGGTGTGGCGGAACTCATTTTAGTCTTATTTTTCTTAAATCTTGACAATGACTTGTGATTTTTATTCTTTTGTTTCCTTTTTTTTTAATTCTGTCTTATCAGTGCATTCTGAGACTCAATTGTGCACTATTCTAAAATAACATCTGTATTTATTTAGCTAAAACAGTTCACTCTTAAAAGCTAAAAATAGTGAAGCTTAAGATAAATAAGCAAGGAGGTTTATGATGCTATTTTCCTGCATAAGGTAAACAGATGCATCTGTATTTTTAGAAAACAAAAGGACTACAGTTTTGTTCAAATAACATCTACAAGTGGCTGAAACGTGACAAAAACTAGTAAAGCAACAAAAGCACTTACTTTTTCTTTCAAAACGCTGACCAGTCAGATTTTTTAAAAGAATGAATTGATGAGGACTGGGGGCATCTTCTACACCAGTGGTGGTTTGCAGTCAGGAATTATTTTACTCCTATGAGGACATTTGGCAAAATCTAGAGATATTTTTGGTTGCCAAGACTGAGTGTGTGTGTGTGTGTGTGTGGTGTGTTTAGAAATGCTACTAAACATCCTATAGCACACAGGACAGCTCCCAAAACAAGAAATTATCATAGTCAAGATGACAATTTTGTCCTTAAAAACCTGCCCTCAACATAGACCAATCATTTCTTTAAGTTAAAACTTTGCAGTGACTCTTCAATGTAATAGGCCTACTTTACCAGCAAAGAACTGAATAGTGGCATGCAGATAATTAAACATGCTTGCTTGGTCTTCAGGACACCCCTTTCACAAAGAACCCAACTCTATTTTCATAGAATCACAAGCAAGGATACTGACTGTAGTCTAGACTATCATTAATTTGCCATATGCCCTTGCAAATCACTTAACTCTGAAGCTATGCAATATAAGGCATTTAGACAAAATAATGTTTGCATTGACTTTCAGTCTTATACTTAGTGTTGAAATATACTACAAAGAAAAAATTTTCTTCTAGACTATAACTATGAATGTTGGTTCCAAACACACTGACATGAAATATCAATAAGAAACCAAAACTGTTAGAATGGTGTTGCCAATGCCATGCAAATTAATTTATTTTTACATATAATTCTATCTAAATAGCTGTGGTTATTTCAGTATTGTCTTTGCAGTGATGGATACTTTAAAAGTCAAGAGACTTCTTAGGTCATACATTTTCTTTGGGGTATGTTTGTAGCAAATACGAATTAATAAAATCATTTGACTTTTTAAATTTTAAGAACAGAATTACAAAAATATAATAATAAAAAAATAAAGCAGAATTACATGGACAACTTGACCAAAATGGGCAAATTCTTGATTTATTTTCCTCCATGAAAAAATTATTAGTGAAAGTGATTAAATAATTATATCCCACTTTCATTCTCTTTTTCTTATTCCTCCCTCTTCATCCTTCTTAAAAAAATCAGAATTCAATCTGTTTTTACATGTATTTCCTATAGATACTTCTTTAAAATGATTTCCAGGGAAAGCATTTGGAAAATTCCACAAGAAACAACAATTTTTGTAATATAGATTTCTAGGGTGGAAATCTAGTCAAAAGTTAACAGACCTATGATGCATAACAATGTGATTTATTTTATGTAGGAACTAGAGATTAATGTAGAATAAAAGGTAAAACAACAAAACAAACATTGTTAAAAAGCAAATTGTCTTCTTTCCATATCAATATTTTAGCTAAAATAGCACATTAATATTAGTTGCAATAACCCCCACCTGACCACTCCCTCCCCCCAGCACACCTGGGGAATAAACATTCGATTTAACAACTTTATTCCCTAAATTTGCCAACATTATATTAAATATACATCATTCCATATTTCTGTAACATTGAGCTATTTTTGTCAATTCTCTAGTTATATATTGTATCATTTTATTGCAGCTTCATATTGCAGTATAAAAAAATAGCATTTTATTGCCATAGCAGCAATTTGCTAATGCTCTGAATGAGATAATGCACCCTCTTAAGTGTCTATTTTATTAGCAGAGATTTTATAATTAGGATAACCTGGTTCATAGATGTTCTCTGTTAGTTAATTGTGCAGATGAATTTCTTAACACAGATTTACAGGATATAAACTTGTTAGAAACTAGTAATTTTATAAGAAAAATCAAAAGTATTTTATGAACTTGTGGATCAAAATCTTTAGCTAACTTATTTAATTGTTTTTTGCATGAATTCATCATTTCATTTCATTTTATACTTAAAGACCTTCTTTGTTACTGAAGTCAAGTTGATGCCTTCAAGTTTTCATTTGTGTCCATTTCCAATTAGTTGTAACTGATAATTCAATTTCTGAATCATGGCAGAGCCACTTTGGAAGTTGCTGGTAGCAACAATTTATAGCTCTGGATAGATGCTGGCTTTGCTTATGAGTAAATAAACCCCAAAGGACTGCCTAGAGCTGGGGTGTAGCTGGTTTCCTCTTTCAAAAGCAGAACTGCTCTATAGAAGCATAAGGTTTTACTATTAAAACACATCTCATAATTCACATTAAATCCACAAGACAATCTTAAGGCCTCTTGGATTGGACCTGTTTTACATGCTCAATTTTAACATAGGCACTCACTTTTTTTGACACAATGGTTGTGAGTGTGAGAACATAACTGAATGTTGTCATGAGTCTGTTTTGAGTCAGTTCAGCTCACTTCCTTCATATGCTAAGGCTTAAGGTTACTGGTATGTGCTATTTAAGTTCCTTCAGATACAAAATGTAAAAGGATCTGAGAGGAATATCTGTAAGACCAAAGGAAAACTTGACCAAAAATTCAGAAGTTGCTTCTCCTTTCAGGAACTTTCTTTCCCTGGTACCTCAAAAAGAAGTCTGTATTAGAAAATGTAGAGAAACGGGAGGCACATTTGCTTCAGGGGCAGATGATATATTCTTACAGCTACAGAATGTCTTCCTGGAGGTTTCCTTCTTCTGTGTGATTAATCCATAATAAGGCTGATTTACCAAACCAAACAGGATGCGGTTTTAGGAGTCAACTACTTTCTGCTCCTCTGAAGTCAGTGAAGGCATAACCTTGTGCTAAACTTCTCTTTCCCACAAAAGACTTTTCTCCCAAATTTGGATAAGAGTAGAATTTCTACTTGAGTTGACTTGTCAAGTAATTCTATTTCTAAAGTCACTGAAGGGTGTGGTAATCTATTACTCCCTGGTGCCATTTTTATTTTTTTAGATTAACAAAGTTCATGTCCCATTCAGGCATGATATGATGTTCTCTTGGTTTTTTCTCTTCCATTGTCTCTTGGCATTTTAATCAAGGAAAGTCACAGTTGTTTTGAGGAAAGCACTCCCAAGAGCTTTAATTAAAGTTGGAAGGATAAATCTGTTTACAGTATGGTGAACACTATCATTAATAAAACATTGAAATAATTAACAAATTAAAGTCTGCTTTGTGTGTGAATGGCTACACGTAGGAATTATGAGAAAATATCTCCTGAACAGACAATTAAGTCATGCGCTTGATTTGCTGAAATGAAAACACAGACTATATTTCCTAGAGATTCATGTTAACACAGACAAGCAGATTTTACATAGAGAAATCTGTATTTTATTTTACCTTTATTTTATAAGGAAATAACCTCAGCTTCACTGAGGTTACTGCCTTGGACTCTGCTATGGTGGATAATTAATACTTTTTATGGCACCACATGTGTACTGAGTCTTTAGTTTGGATTCTTGATCATTAAACTGGAAACAAAGAAAGAAATGAAATATTCTAAAAAAGATGAGCAAATGCCGTAGTGTGACAAACTCTGCTATTGATGACTGAGGGGCTTTCATGGCTCAGGATATAAAGTGGCCTTTACAGCAGGATATGACTGTGTGCAAACCTCCAAGTGGGGACTTCCTTTTGTGCTCCTTGTCACTAAACTGCCTCTTGACTTGTTTTTAAGCTTTTCTGGCAGACAACACATCTCACAGGAAGCACCAATGTGGACGGTCATATCGATGGTTAATGATGTATTGTTTTTCATGTCACTCAGTAATTTCCTAGAGAAAACAATGGGAACCAAAGACTGTTCCTTTCTTGAAGGAAAATCAGTTTCCAATATTGCCTTATTAATTTAACACATGCAAGTGTTTGTCCTTGTTGCTGCAGCAACATGTTCTGTGGGAATATTTTATGCAAAATGTGAAAAAGCTAAAAAAGAAAACAAATGCCATTTGTATATTGATGTGCATATAAATAGAAACATATGTGTGCTGATGTTCCTTTGATTGGAGGTACGTGCCTCTTGCCCTCAGTCTAGATTATGCTTTACTTTGTTGGTTAATTTATGAAACATCTATTCAGGACAAGTCAACCACTTCTAAGGAGTTTCAGAAAATCAGGAACCCCATGAAATTATTCATAATTAGGTGATGGGTGGATGATACAGGCTCCCGTCATGTACACAGACACAATGAGCATATAAATGAATTCACTGAAATCCCAAAGGAGAAATAGGTAATTTCACCTCAAGGTGAACTGATGCAAAGTCTCTGACTATCACATTAAGAAAGATGGAGGTGCAAGGGGCCTGCATACTAGGTATAGAAACAGTAAGTATTCTCTTCTCAGTGTGAGCCTTCTCAGCAGTAGGAAAAACATGAAGGGAGGTGACTAATGATTCAAAAGATACACCTGTATACAGGCATGGTGAAGAATGGTAAACAGGGCACTGGAGATGAAAGAAGTTGTTAAGGTCTGATAGACCTGACTTCTAAGTCTGGTCGCCAAATATGAGCCCGGACACTTACTAATCTCACCGAACAACAGTGTCCTCATTTTCCAAAAATGAGGATAACTGTATCTCCTTCACAGGATGGCTATGAGGAGCAAATGAAAATATGCCAAGTACTCAGCAGAGGTCAGGCCACACATAGCAAGCACTCTGTAAATGGTACTAATGGTGCTACCCTATGAAAGGCACAGTTGTGATTTTTTTCTTTCACCAAATTTTTCGATTTGGTGAGAATATGTCAAATTGTGCTTCCCTGCTGCCCCTCAGATGTTAAATATGGCTATGGCACACTCCCTGGTCATGGAATGGAAACTGAAGTGGCCTAGGACGGAACTCAGAGGTGGTGTTATCAGCCTCGCTCTTTTACCTCTGCTGTGGTGAAAGATATTTTGTGTGGTGGCCTTCTACCTAAATGGGGGTCTGAGTGTGAGAACATGTGGAAAAGACCCCTAACCAAGCAGAGGCTTGGTTAGAGCCAGCATTAAACTTTCTTGTTTGGGGCTTTCAGGTGATGCTTTGATAGAAAGATCTGAATCATGTGTTGCCATGTTTTACTGACATGGAATTGACTTGCACAGAAAAATTGCTGCAGTTGCAGTTTCAGAAATCTTGCAAGACCACTGTCCCTAAACTATTGAGTGCTCACCACACCACCAGGCTATATGAGGACTATATTAGCAGGCAAACATGCTTAGTACTGCAAAATGTAAGCTTTCCTCTGGAAGCATATCTGTCAATCATACAGAACTGCTTGCTGGTTTGGGGATGTACAAAAACAAGCTACCAAAAGCAATTCTGACACAGGCAAATTCATTTCATTTCTGACTTAATCTAGAGTTGAATTCAGCAATCTCCAGTAAAAGTTTCATCTTTTCTCACCCTCTAAAACATTGCTCAGTGTTATCATTCAGAGGTTAGCATGAGTTCATTCTCCTGTAATAGGCCATTTCACTTTAAGTGTATGTTAAACTAATATTGACCTTCCCAAAGTAAAACAAAATCTGGTATTTGTACTCAAAGACTGAAATAGCAATAGATGTGGAAAGTAGAGGATTAATCATCTTTTTTTCCCCTTGCTTGGAAACTCTCTCTGGGAATAAGTTTTTTTATATATCTAGCAGTGAATGTAAGACAGGCTCTGCCTAGTCTCTCGAAAAGGAAGCCTGGATCCTTCAGCAAATAACTCTGTAAATTTGCCCATAGTTTAACCCACAGAGATCCAGAAATATAGCTGTTCCATTTGACAAGGTAAAAAAGTCAAGATTATAAGCATCAGTCTTAAGGTGGGAGTATCCAGACATCAAAGTTGAGCAAATTTAGACACCAGGAATGGTACCAGGGGTGAGTCAAGAGGTGAACTGGGCCAGAGGGGGAGAGAGAGGAGAGGAAGATTTGGCAGAGAATGCAATGCTAAAATAGAGAGGAAGGCAGAAACGTCACCGACTGGGATACAAATAATCACACCTTATACAGATATGTGTGTATATAATCCACAGGGACATATGCTCTCAGTTAAAACCTCAACCTTTTTCTCCCCTTTTTCCACCATGAACAAGCAAGTGAAAAAACCCTTATACGTGTAAGTATATTTTGTGAAAATCTAAAGTATTTTAAAAGAAAATGAAAATTTTCTGATGTAGGACTGTCAGTATATTAATAGAAAAATATGTAGTGGTTAGAAAAAAAATCAGATCTTTTAATTGCAACAGAGAGACATGTGTCCCAAGTCTGTTGTATACACATATCTGAGAAGATGAATGGATTTTTAAGGTTGTCATCTGGGACTGCTTTTCTCTGATCACATAGTGACATATGTTTTTGCAGTGATTATAATGGAGTTTACTGTCCTTTTCTCATGGAAGGCATGGCTCTGCCTTTTTCCAACCATCTTTCTACATGACCAAAATCTTCTACATCCCTTAAAGTGCCAGGTATTTTGCCACCTACCTGTATCCATTCTCGGTAGGAATCTTCTCCAGGAGTCCACCCATTCTCCGGGTAGTTCAGACGGGAGCGCTCTGCAGACCAGTTGGTGCTATACTGGGAAGAAGCTGTGATCTGGTCCGAATGAATCTCTCCTGATTCCATGCCCAGAGCTTCCATACATTTGAAATCTGAAGGGAAATAAATAACCCCAAATCATTAAGATATAGGGATCCTAACATGCATATCTCTTTTTTTAATCTGGTAAATTAAAAAAAATTCATCCTAAAATTCACACAAGGTCTCACAAAATATGATAACTATGAGATTAGAATTTAGCACTGAAACTTGCATTTTAAATACAATATTTTTTAAAAGTAAGGCTGTGAATAGCTCAGTGATTGTTGTATGACAGGTCACAGTTGATAGAAATACCATTAGAAACATAAGAAAACTGGAAATTCTGATTTATTTTCAAGATTAAGAATATGTACATATCTCATAAGGATACATACTGAATATGTTATCTTAATGTCATTTTGTGAATGAATTATTTCATCTAAAATCTAATAAAAGTGAAACAGAATCCATGTCCATGTGTAGCCCATTATTTAGTGACCAGTAGACCATAACATTATCTTTTGGATTCCTTACAGTTGGTACCAGGCTATGTCTCCCTAATTCCTTTGTTTTCATCTCCTCTGCTCCTGGCCTGGTCATGATTATTCACATCATTAATCCATTTTATTAAAAGATATGTGCATACATCAGGGGGCAAACTGCAGTATCATAAGGTCCCCCAAAGTACCAGAATATTAAAGCATAAAATAATACTATTAATAATGGTGAGGATGAATCATGAAAACATGCATTCCACTAAATCTCATGTACTCAGTAAGATATGAAATTGATACGGAAAATCAATTTTAGGAAAAAATATGAATCAAAAAAGTACTAATATGAACAAAAGCTTTGAAGGTTATACAAGATTCTCTATCATCCAGAAAAATCTCAACTAATGACAATTTCTCATTTTCTGAGTTTTTTGTCATAATAGAAAGGCATTATGGCATAAATAGTTATCTTTCACTAGTTTCATGCTTTTAAGATTAGATTTGCTACTTGTAATAATAATATATACATGTACATAAATATACAAATTAATCAAATAGAGTACAAGTAAGATTTTGAAATTTCTTTTTGATTTTCTTTTGATTTTTCTATTAGGATCTGGTATAAACGGTACTTGAATATCTAGAAGAGAGGTTTCCAAACACCCCCTGTCCTCTCATGTTACTTTACACAACTGATGAAAAGCACTTTGTTCATGTTGCTTCGGTGTCCCTCTTCTTCCCACCCCATGTTAGGTCCTTAAAAGAGGTAGAGACCACAAAAACTATAAGGGAAGGCTGAGTTAGTTGAGTAATTAGATACACCAATGTATTATTCTTATTGAAAAGTATAGCAGGAATCAAAAGAATATATGAATATCCACTTTTATTCACACAGGAAAGAAAAACAAAATGGCTCTGAACAGAGTCTCCTACAAACCAAACCATGAAGCACCTTTGTCTAAAAGTCTTTCCCCACATTTCCCATACAGATAGTCAGTTACCGGTAGTCATCTCTTGCGAAATTTTATTAATAAATCATATCAAATAGTCCTTCCTGTTGACAGTCATAAAAACATTTAAAAGACAAAAACATGTGGCATTCTGATTCACAAAATATTTTGGTGTTTCTTGTGGCCACAGGTGTGTGAGGAGGAATAACAGGGAGAATTTATCACATAGCTTTGCAAGACGAACAAATACTGACCTTCTGAGACGCTGCCCTGCAAGACACTGTAGTTTGCAGAGAAGCCTTCTTTTGCTATTGCGCTATCAGTGTAAAAAACCATGGAGAGAATGCCGGACGAGGAACGGATTCGACCTGGTGTTTTCTGTCCACAGTAACGCCCAATGTGAGGGCCAACTGGAAAAGGAGAAATGCAGAGAACATTAAACTATCTTTTCTTCTACAGCAGAAGCAAGAATAACTACTTGCAAACATGGGCCCCAGTAGAACCCAGTGTATTTTCTTATCCAAAGGAAGCCTACCCTGGTTAATTTGTTTGCAGTGAATTTATTGGATTGGGTTTATGAGAGGATTTTAAAGTGAGCTCAGAAGGGAAATAACGGATATAACCACATTCCCCATTAACCAGGATTGTTTTCAAGAACCGAATTGAAATGCTTGCTTCAATTGCAAAAAATGAGATTTGGGCTGTGAAGAGGCACGTTGGCATTCTTCAGGACCAAACTGCATATAGTGCATTGCAGAAACACTCCAGCAAGGCTATGATCACCAATGCCTCTTGGATTGCCTGTCATCACCTCTGCTACCTTAGGAGGAGATGCCAGAGAAGACAATGCTCTGGGGACCCGTCCTGGGACCCAGAGTCTGACCCAACAAGGGGTGACCCTAATTTCCTTCCTCATTCCATCGATTCTGAAGTCCTACAGTGTCAACATCATGAACTGGGCAAAAGACAATGCAACATGTTCTACTTAGGACATTATTTGAAGACTAATCATAGCTTTTACAGTTAAAAAGAATTAGAAACGATAGATGCCAACAATTTACACATTAGTGTAAGTTGTAATTAAAATGAAAGGAAAACACATCTGTCTAACTTCTCAATTTCCCCCTAAATCTAAACAAGACAATTACACTGCATTTATGCCCAGAGCCAAAAATGGCCCTAAGCAGCCACTGACCATGTATACAATACAGAAAGTCATGCTGGGGACACTGTCTGAGTTGTGGTAATGTCAAACTGCTCTTTGCTTAACCTGGCCACCCTTTTGGTGAGTGATTTTAGACAAACCTTGGTAGTTAGTAATAGTATTGCCTTACAAAAGGGTAGAAACTCCCTGAGCTTGGAGAGTCTTTTCCTTTCTCAATATAAAGACAAAAAAAAAAAAAAAAAAAAAAAAAAAAAAAAAAAAAAAAAAAAAAAAAAAAAAAAAAAAACAAAAAAAAAAAAACAAAGAAATCCTTCCTCTAGGATTTTTCATTGCACATATGGTAAAAACATACCAGATGGTTTGGGCTTAGGACAATCTGGTGTGGCCTATTTTCCCCTCCAAGATATCTATGGTTCTGTGCATTTCAGCTAAGAGTTATTGCTTTATTCATGGAAGCACAGTTGGGGAACCTTACCCTGGAGGGATGGGCCTTCAGGTGGGATATGTTGTTCCAAGGTCTGTGTGTGCAACTTAGATATTGAAGGCAGTTACAGGGTTAGGAGAAGCTTCAAGAATCATTGCAAAAATGAACCTCACAAGAACTCCCGGTTCTTTACGGAGTCCCACATGCCAGTTGAGTTCCTAGCAGGCAGCTAATTTGAGCACCTTGCTTTTTAGAGTGCTCAGATCTTTGGTTAATAGGTTTTAGCTCTTGGTCAATCTTCTTAAAAAAACAAGAAAATGGTTACTTTGAATATTGGAGAATGTCTCCATGTGTTAAAGTAATTGTTCTGACTGAATTCAAAGCAATTACTCTCTACTGTAACCCCTCTTTTTCCAGAAGCCAAACATTTCGTGTGAATAATTTTATTTTGAGAAAAGAAAACTCAGGGGAAAAGATAGAAATTATCATTAATATCAATGCATGGCCAGGGCATTACCTGGTCATGGACAGCTGCTCTGGATTATGGGAGGAAAATTTTGTTATGTTAGGATTCCCAAATAGGCAGAAGAAAGTATTTCAGAAGATGAAACCTTTGCAGCTTTTTTGTTTTGTTTTGTTTCTCTTCAGCATTTATCCTGGCACCAGAATCTTCTATAACTGCTAGTTCCTAGCCAGACTTTCTTCATTCTAAACATGGCTCTAACGATTTGACAATTTTTTTCTTTCCTATGGAAGTGTAAAGTTGCCTTACTTGTGCATGAAAATACCTTGCTAGAATCATAAACTCATTTTTCTTTCCTGAAAAAAAGAATCCCATTTCTGCTCTTCAAACAATTAGAATCCATTAATACTTCCTCATTTTCTTCCCTCTTTTAAATTCCATTATTATGATTTAACAATTTTCTTTTCCTTTAGTTTGTGGGCAAATTTTTACAGCCCTAGTCTTTGGGGTTCCCTCTCTGGTCACCACAGCCACTGACCTTACCAAGAGGCACAAGAAAACTGTAGCCCCCTTAACTGCTATTCCTCCCCTCCACTCACCCGATTCCTTCAGGGAGGGGGTAGGGGAGTCTCTTTGAAAGAGCAAACAGAAGAGAACTTGTCTAATGTAGACTGATAATTTAGAAAGTCTCCATGACTCACTGGTTTATAATGTTTAAGACATGCTGGGTAAATCTGCCTTCTGTCCTTTAGAACATTGCCCCCGACAGTGTCTTGTGATTCTCTTTGGAAACCCTCAAGATATGCGAGTGAAAGGCTTTCTCAACTATAATACAAAGAAGTATTGAATTTTCCTAAACAACAATGAGACCTTAGCCTAGCAAGCTAATGCAATATTGATCTGAGCAGGAGAGGATGAAGTACTCTCATCACCTTGTGTGCGCTCATTTGTGTATTTACAAGAACGCAGCTATTGGATTTCCTATTTCCATTTTCCAGGACCCAGAGGCCAAGAAGATGAATGAAAATTGTCACAAAGACAAAAGGAAAATTCAAAAATGGAATCATTGAAGTATTTAATCAAGCAACATGTGCTAAGCTCTCTTTTGGGAAAATGGAGGCCCACAGCAGTTTTATCTCCTTAGGTATGAAGATAATACTGATCTGTGCTGCTTAAAAAACACACACCTATAACTGGGAATGGCAGCAACACATTCTTTGTACTCTCCCATTCATCTCTCCAATAGTTACCACCCTGCTTCAGAATCAGACAATTTGAGTTTCTGCTTTCTTTACATGTGAAATAGAAACAAAGATGTACTACAAAGGAGTACCTTGAAAATGAGGTATTTTGAATAAATGAAAAGGAATTATTTCCAAAAGTAAAAGATAGGTCATGTATACATTTCTGACAAAAAAAAACCTCTTGGTGGAGAATATCTGTACTAAGCAACTTTTCCCTAGAAAAGAATGTGTACTCTTACATCATTGGTATATTGAAATATTTATATCTTACATAGTTATGTCATTTATACTTTACATTCTATTTTAGAAGGTTCATTTTAATATAAAAGTTATTAATAAATAACAAACAGAACCCAATCTAACTTTTATGAACTTTATTCCTATAATCATTCATAATTTCTAGGATGTAGATTAACTATTGCAGTTCCAGCACTTCTGCCAACCCAGAGGGAGGACTTTATCTGCACCTACTGGTGTAGCTAAGTATTCATATTTCAGTACAAACACTGGTGCCATTGATCAGGGCAACAGCACTTTGCTTAGAGGTCAAAAATATGTAAACTTCTACCAGTTACTTCAGATTTGCTACCTGTGAACTCATAGAACTTCAAAGAGAATGAGGGAGATGTGTAATTAATAATGTGCAAGCTCTGGACTTTGTGTTTTGGATTAAACCACTTTTCTTCAAAATCAATCTGATTCAGTGGATAGATTTTAATTACTCTGTCATCTAACGCAATGTTTATGATAAAATACAACATAAAATCACTTGATGTTTAAAGGCTTCAGCACCTTCTGGTTGTTGTTTTTGGAGAGGATATAAAAAAAGCTAACGCTATTCTGCTGGCAGAGGAGCTGTATGTGTTGAATTACTGTGACATAAATGTTTCTAGTGTCACTGACAACCCTAGAGCATGCAGACTCTCCTTTAGTCTAAGAGAGAGAGCTGCTGTGATGGTATAGACTGGATGAGGTTAGGTAAGCATTAACAAATAAACAAACACATCTTTCATATTTCAAAGTTAGTTTTCCCTGAGACGTCAAACACACCATAGTTGAAACATGGGTGAACTGCAAGGCTGCTAAGGCTTATTGTTAATTGTTCCTCCCTTGACTCAGTTATTTTCTAGAGCCAGAAAATTACTGCTTTGAAAAACCTTTGACACTAATAATAATGTGCTTCTTTCTAAACAGGTTGGCTGATTGGACCTTCTTTTCAGATGCCAATTTAAATGTAAGTTCTAGAAAGGCAAGCTGCAAATTTGGGTTGTGAACAAATAAACCCATTATTAAATGTTCCAGCTATTATTACAATGCTATTTTAATATTGTTTTCCTAATTATCAGATTGAGTACTCGGAAATCAATCAGTACTCTGTTTGGGCAAATCTCATTACCTAATGAAGGCGTTTCGATAAGATCTTTATAACCCTACTTACACAGTAAAAGAGCAAAGAAGAAACTAAACTTAATGTTAACTCACCATTACTCCAGTGCTAATATAAACTTTCTATAAACCCAGAAAAACTGGCTTTATAGTAACAGTAAATGCTCTTTACTATTGAGGAACATTATCTAAATTGAATTACACCAATAATTTTAGTGTCATTTCAAAGGCAAAGGCAATCTCTTTCACATTATACTTACTTTATTTACAACTTATTTAAATATTTTTTGCTGCAACCTGATAGTAATATCTGACTCTACTTTATAGGTGGTCATATATCTCTAACTGAACGATTTGTAACAACTTCCAAGCTGCCCTTCCTGATCTGTGTAGTGTGTTCTCTAGAGAAATCTTAACATTAGACCAGACTAAACACAAGACAAGCAATGCAGCTGCAACAAATTATTTGATTTTATCTCCTTCTGTTCAGAGTTTGGTTGTATATTTTTGCCATTTGCATTCTAATTCACAGGAGTTAAAAAATGCAAAACATTCATTAGGGGTCCACCTGGATACCTGCCCCACTTCTTCAATGTCATTTTCTTAATGTGGCCTTAATTGAGACCATTCTATTCAATTCTATTCAATCAGCACATCCCTCAATCCTAACAATAAACTCTTCTTATGCTTCCACTCTACGTTTCCTTGCTTTCATTTTTTGTTTATAAAACTTCCCATCTTTGAAGACACATATAATTAATTTACTTGCAATGGACATTACAAATTGAGGTTGTAATCAAACAGACCCATTGTTAAATGATTCTATTATTATTACAATAATATACTCATAGATCCCATGTAGCAGAATATAAACTCTACAAAGATAGTCATTTTGCATTGTTTAACTTGACACATGACAGGTGCTCAATATATATTTAAAAATTGTCTAGGGTTTAGATGATAAGAACACTATATCCAAAATATGTATTGAGGAGATTCAAATTGCCCAAGATAAAAATTCCCTAAAGAGCAGAAGAATCTGTCTAAATTAAGAATAACCTCCAAATTCTTATTCCTTTTCAAAATTTCTAAATTTTTGGTAGCAAAATGAATGCTTAAAATTTCAACCTTAAAATTTTATCAGGCACTTGAGCTCTCTGATTCTTATTCTCTGTTTTTGTAAAATGAATGGTTTGATTTAGTTGATCTCTGGCAATTAATAAACAGTAGATTGGTCAATGACATGAGCAAATTCCGTTACTCAAGAACCATGTGTTGGTCCATATTCTATGATAAAAACAGCTATGAAACTGTGTTATCTTCTATGGTATCAGTTTCTCTATTTCTAAAATGAAGGACAAGAACTAGATAATTACTGTTTTTTTTTTTTTTTGAGCTCAAATATTTCATCACTGTTCCACAAAGAGCTATCATTTTGCTTTGTTTTCCTTCCTCCTTTAGAGCTATTTTTTTTAAGTGATACATATATCATGACACTTGTAAATAATCCCACTGCCCTCCTCCCAGATTTTTCACTTTTGGGGGTGTTTTCTTCCCTTCTTACCATCAGGGAATCCATCCCAGATTTCTAGCCGGTCATAGCGACAGAACATTCCCCCTGGAGGATTTGAGTCAGGCTCCAGGTCAAAGCTTTCAAATTCCAAGATAATCTCTGACATCTTTGGAGCAAAGATAATATAAGTGCATTCAAGGCTGTTGGGATATTTTTCTGGGAACCCAGGGGACTTTATTACTCCAGTAGGTGTTGTGTAGTTCTGGGAACATTCAGGACCTGCGAGTAAAAGAAAAAAAGGAACAAAGTGAGAATGTCATTTAAACAATTTCACTAAAAAGTCACCTGGGCAGAGATGACATATCTTTTTAATAAAGCCAAATGACAAAATCACTATTCTAATCACTCATTACCCAGTTTTCTTAGAGCAGTGATAGGTCTCTAAAATCAAGTCAGGTTTACTGTATTTTTCACAATGCAGTGAAATGTTTTTCATTTGTGTGGAGCAATTTAAAAACTTCTGCTGTTGCACAGAAAAAAATGACAAATAGAAAATCATGTGGGGATGGTGAATGAGTAAGTTACAGAAATCTTGACAGAGCCCTAGAGAAATAATTATAGTCCCTTCAAGCTTAAATCTTTAAATCTTGAGGCTGACAGCCCTTTATTGACGAAATAGAACATTTACAAAGGCGAGAGAGAGAATTCAGTGGAGGGAGTTTGGGTTTCAGATTCCTACACCAGTGACTCAGTAACTCTGCCAGATGTGACCTATGCCTCTTTGACAAACTAAATGTGAAAGGTAATTCGTACATGTACCCGGGGTGAGCGACTCATTCTGAGTGGTGTTGACACAGGTGTGCTGGTAAAGTGTGGCTGTTAGTGGGGGCACGATAAACTATGATTACAAGCAGCATCGCCAGTCACCTGATATCAATGTCGACATCCTAACCACCCCAAAAGTTGCAGATACAGTATAGTATACCATTCTCAGATGATTTGTTAATCAAATATAATGTATTTGTGTGTGTAACCTATACATTTGAGTGACAGTTAGTGATATCAAGACTTTACGAATTATGGTGATTTGCAATCTAAATTGGTCAAGCACATATGCACATACATTGCTGGCTGGCCTGATGAATGTAATGATGACCACAATTTCAATTTAAGGTAATAGCATTACATACAGTGCTATTTACCATCTACATGGATGTGAGATATCAACTCTGCCCCTTATCACCTCCACTGCCATAATGTTCAAAAAGATATTAAGAATACAAATTAGAGATGGCTTGGCCCCTTTGAACCTTAGGATGCAATTTAGGAGTGTTCAATTCAATGATTCTTTTACTGGGCCATTGTGTCAGTGATGGGCACTCTGCAATGGCATGCAAGGATTCAATTCTATATAAGGAAAAGTTTTGAGATTGTTCCATTCTAAATATTCTCTCAAAGACTCAAGTGTCAGAGGGAAGAAATTAGGCATCAGTGAAGACTAAATTTAGCAATATTTCTATTTTTTGCAGCAAGGGTTAGTAAGCTGTACCTCAGTGTACATGGCAGCCTAGAGAGAAATCAATTGCTTTCTTCCATGTCCATATCAGATATCCATGGCACTAGGGACACTGAAGAATAATACTTATTAGATGAACACAATAAGCCTGATCTCTGGAGGCCTGACATTTACATTTTCTCCTAAGGCCTTCTCAGATGTGGCTCACTCTTCACCAATGTGGCTTCAAATGCTTAGCTATTTCATTCTGGAAAAATAAGTTATTATGTGATATTTTGTGACATCAGTCCCAGGTAAAGAGATTATAATATTTGCTTTATAATTTATCATTTGTTTTTAAGTTACTTAATGGTTTTTGCAATGACAGAAATTGTACTTAATTTAAGTCATTAATTCACAAAACCTGCATATAAAACATTGGGAACCCTTCTAAATTTTATTTCCAAAATGTAGCAATCATGATTCTGGAGACCTGCAGTCTTCTCCCTGGAGCAGAAAATGCTATGACTAAGTCCTTGCAAGGCAGAGCAAGCAGCATGGTTTAAGGCAGGTACTAATATCTTGTCCATAAAAAAGATAAAGTTGTCCAGGTGACATTAACATTGAATGAGAGAAAAAACAAAACAAAATAGGAATCAAGGCCATACTTTCAAAATCAATTAAATTTCACTGTTTCCCATGTGCCCTTGTCCTGTCAGATACCACTGGAAGCTAGCTCAGATTTTTCTAAGGTCTTTGACAGAACTTGGTGCAATTCCATGATGAAATGGAAGAGAACCAAAAGCGGCACCAGGAGATCTGAGGTCTAGTCCTGCTTTTCTCACTCACTTGCTGTGTGGCCTTGGCTACTCTCTTAACTTTTCTGGTTCTCAGATTCTATGTGTAATAAATGGGAAGTAGGTTTTAGGAGTTGGGAGAAAAATCCCTTTGAATTCTGATGTTTTGCAATTTTTGGTTTCTTCCATTGTCCATTAAAATTTATTTTAGTACCTTCTTATTCACTGTTGCACATTTGTCACAGTTGAGCAAGCACTTCCCCAGAAAGGATATGGCAGGAGTAGGTTAAGGGTTTCTGTGATGTGTACTCAAGCAAGGAACAGGAGGGGGGTCAGGAGCTCTGGTGCCTGGTGGTGAAAGGGCTGCTGATGTGAGCGGAGCACACACCACACTGGGAATCTCTGACAGCATGATTTCTACAGGAATGCCACATTTAATAGTTAATGGCAATAAGAATGATAATAAGAATAGCTAAGCTTCTCTCCTTGAGATTACTATTAAATATACAGAGTTGATTAAATAACATGAAAGAGCCAAACTTACTCTCAATAAAATGCACCCACCTCTTCCCCCCTACCCCCCACCCCCACCGGCATGGAGGCTCATAGAAAAAGGCTACTTCTTCTGGCATTTGACCTAAGATGATAAGAGAGGACAGGGGAAGAGACAGAGGTGGAGAGGCTTGAATTTCCTAGAGAAATTCCTTTAGGTGAATGGGATTAATTTTAGGGTTGGTGTTCTAAGGTTTCTACATCTGGGAAGAAACTTTTGATAGTGATACAATGTTGGACACTTGAAACATACAATCTTATCAACCAACGTTACTTCAATTAAAAGAAAAGAGAAAGAATTTCTAATTTTTTTCTTGAATATCATTGAACTCCTATACCTATTTAGTGTGTTCATTTACTTTGTTTCCCTGTTTCACATGAGTGAAAGCATTTAGTATTTGTCTTTCTTTCATTCTTAATGACTTAATGATAGATTTGCTGCTGTTTTCCTTTAGCCATCTTCAGCTCTTTGAGAAAGTGAAAATGAAATGTTATTCTTAGCCTTTTTTCCTTTGATAGTGCTACATATAACAAAGCAAGAAAATGTATGTGTGTTTGCATATGTGTCTGTGTGGGCACAAACATACATGTACAATATGGATGATTTAACAAGCCAAATAGCTCTCAATACAATCAAACGTATTTATGTACTCAACTGTAATACCAGCTGTATGTATAAAAATACATACAAGTGTATGTATATATACTATTATTTACACTCAAAGTTTTCTAAATATGTGCTAGATGATTTTCTGAAAAATATTTTATTTATATTTGTATGTACAATTCTAGAATTCTTTAAAATTTAAAGAAGTTGTACCAGTATTCCCAGAAATTCCTACTGACTCTCAGTCACAGGTTTGTGTAATCACAGAAAATCACAGGTTTGTGTAATTGATGTGACTAACTTTTTTTCTGATTAAGAAAAGTTCTTTCTTCTACTTTCTAAGACAATACAGTCAAAGCTTAAGCTTCTGTTCCTGGATCAGTCCTCCTCTCACTCTCATATTAATGTCAACAGACAAGGGAAAGCAGAATTTAACACATTAAAGAAAGCTACAGGTTTTTCCTAAAACAGTGACATTCAGATAAAGATACAGTGTTTATCAACTGACTGATATGTATGTTTAATTCCTCAAGTCTGGGAGACTATGAATTATCAGAGTTTATCTCATCTTAATATACACTGTTGAACCAGAAGATTAGTAAGTGATATTTAATCCCAAGGAGAATGCCATTTAAAGCATTACTGTTTTGTTTCCTCCAAGAGGTCTTTCTCAGTCATTCCTCCTTACCAGAATGCCTATAATTCCCATAATAGCTTTAGAAAGTCTAAGCTTAATGAGTAGTTTTGTTTTTATTGTAAACTGCCAATTTTAAATTTTGCAATAAAATAAAGGGAAAAATATGTACATGACTTTAAGATAAGATGGAGGAACACATTATTAACTATAAGATCAAGCTATAGAAATAGATAAAACTTATTTTTGGAGAAGATAAAAAGGACTAAAAACGTGTTGAACTTTATACTTCACAAATACTGCTGAACATATTAGAGTGATATCATTTTGATTCCTAAAATACTTAACAATTTTTGAACATACTTTTTCCAAATATTGGGTAATTTTCTTTTGTTTAAAGTATTTTCCAGCATTCCAGTAATGGGACTATATGAGTTTTTTAAGAAGGAGAAAAGCATTGCTCCTTGGGTTTTTTTTTTTTTTTTTCATTAAATGAAACAATGTTAGTGAATGTTAAGTCATATTTGCCCTACTTTAAATTACTTACCTCTCTTGAAAATTTCATAACGTATGGAGAATCCTGCACCATGTGTCTCATAGTCAGAGACAAATTTGATAAAAAGAAATGGCCCGGAAGACACAACAGGAGAAGGAGCAATCTTTCCACAGAATTTTCCCCAGACTCGCCCATTTTCATTTTCTCCATCAATGACTTCCACATAATCGTATCTGGGAAGTAAACATGGAAGAAAACAGGTTAGCAAGAAAGGCCTTTTTAATGTCAGAATTTGGAAGCTAGCATTATAGAGCACAGTTCATCAGGGAAAAAAGTGCTATCTGCATTCACCACCGTACTACATGAAGGATAGAAAAAGCTGGCAAAGTGAAATAATTAAAATGGACTACATCATGTCTGTATACATCATCTGGCAACACAAAACTATTAAGAATAATGGTGTCCATTATACTTGCAGACAATGTCAGTTAAAGTAACCAATTAGCAAGAAAAAGAAAAATCTCATGAGCACAATTCTCTATTATTAAATTGTGTTCCTTTGTCAATGGTGGTGGGGTGTCAATACATAATGCTTTGCATTCTTTTCAAACTGTGAAGTTCTTTTATGAATTTAAAATGTCTCCTTGGCTAGAATGCTCCATGAACAATACTTTGATTTCTGTGAGCAATCCTCTAAACATATGGCCGCAGAATAATAAACAGATTCTTTACTATTTAATGTCTTTCTACCAAACTCTGCACTTCTTAGAAAAAATTCTCACTATCCACAACAGCTAAAACACAGATCATCTTCCCTCATGCTGCACTTGAATTGCTTAATATAATCTCACCAAAGGAAAAAGTTTATTTAAAAATGGAAAATAATTTTGTTTATACCCAGCAGCCTGAACATTTAAAGAAATATTGTTGTTTGAAAAGGAAATGTGATACACTCAAAGTCACCAAAGTGATATGATTTAAAACATTTAGACTTAACAATAATATATGAAGTTAAAATAAAATATTACACTAAATATTTCACTGAGGTTACAAACATGCTTGACTTTAAAAGATGAAACCCACCTCTAATAAATTAGCATCTTCCAGGAAAAATGCAGATTTTGATTTTATAAATTTCTGAGTGTCTTGCTCTTTCCTTTTTTTTTTTTAATTTATCAAGTCACCTAGGAGCTAATCTGATATGTTTTTGATTTTTCTTCTAGAACTGACATGAAAACATTATAATCTGCCCATTTCAAACCTTTATTTTATTTCTGTGTTTAACTTGGTTCAGAAGTCCTGGGATATATTAATTTTAAGGAATGGCTAAAATATGGCAGTAACATAAATTGTATCTGGCAATTTAAAAGAGATCAAAGTGGGGGAGATCATCATGATGACCAATATCATCTTTAACAGTCTCTTTTCAAACTGTCCAGGACACATTACTTATGTTTACAGAAAGCCTCAAGAGACAACTGCAGAGATGATATCACTAGTTAAAGTGGACATCTTCAGGCTCACTAAATTAAAAATGACATTACCTCATCATTTAAAATTGTGTGCCAGCTTTGTGTATATCATGAAGAAAAGAAAGCTGACATTGATGGAACTAAGTATTAACATATGTGAATTACTGTATTAACTGCATTTCCTCTGCTGCATCTGATGTCTCCAGTAGTAATCACTGACCTGCCGCAAAGCTGTCTCTTCGCAAAACCATGGCAATACACAAAAGAATTGTCTGTTTCTCAATACATTGGGAGATGCCTTCGCATGTTAAAAAAAAGACAGAAGACAAGAAGGAAAAATCAGGGATGAAAGGAGGATGAAGAAGCATTACGTTCAAATCCTCGCTAGTCTTTACAGTCAACCAAGGGCAGCTGGGAAGAGAACCATCTCTGTATTTATGAAAGCCTCCCAAGTTGCCATTTATATAGAAATTCTTTTTATCTCTGCTGCTTCATTGACTTGACAGGTCTGCATGCTTTGGCCCACACTTGCTTATAATTTAACTGTGATTTGAACTGTTGACTGTGTTTGGTCTGATGACTGTGTTTCCAGCTTTGCAATATAGGCTTTTTACTTGAATCTCAACACTGTGTGAATACTAAGTGGCTGAATCCAGAGCATTTTGCCTTTCAGGCACAAATAGGAGAGGTGGGTCAGGCTTTCTGAAGAACTAAGGGCATTTCTAAGAGAAGCTCTCTCAGGTATGAGAGAGAGAGAGAGCTCAGCTATTATAGTGCTAGTGAATGCAACAGGAAAAGAAGCTAGTATTTCCATTCACTTATCTTTTAATAGTAAATACTAAGTTCTCCTCTTGGCAACAGTAAGTTATTTTTAAAAGGGAAAGGGGGATTAGAATATTTTCCCAGTAAGAGATAAGTCATTGCATTGTTAAGTGCCAATTTTAGGAAATTGAATTAATCAGGGATACAATAGTTACATTTATAAACTGGAAAGCTGCTATCATTTTAGCACTTCCCTTGAAAGTACTATCCAACAGGGCCCCAAAGAGTATCACAAGTAGCAGTTCATGTAAATATTCAAGAGGGTGTATGCACACAAATTGCAGAGGGTAGTGTTGCCAAAGAAGTTAAGAAAGCAGCTTGCATCTCCCTCTGGAGTTGATACCAGTTCCACTCCATAAGTTTCTTGCTGGCAAATGTGGTGCCAGGAATGCAGCTGGTGTGCCAGCATCCCTCCCTAGAGAGTAAATGTGTCACCACAGCAACGCACCCAGCCTGCATTGGCCTGAGGCCCAGGATACTGAGTTTGCAAATTTCGATCCCCCAGCCAGTTGCACATTGCTCTGCTCCTGCTCCTGCCAGTGTGGCAAACACTGCATCTCTCACAGGCAAGAGCGTATATACTTGCTTGACTTTCTTTCTGAATTGACATGTTTCAACTGCTAACTTGGAAATGCGTTTATCTCAGGAATCTCATTAATAAAAGTTATAAGAAAGGTCAGGAAATTGAGTCTTCTTTTCTTTTGGATGCTGTTCTAAACAGAAATTCTCCAGGTGCCAAGGAAGCGCTGTCTGTGTCAAAGTGCACCTGCTCAGGAACCTGGGCATGGAGCCTCTGCCTCTGTCTGCTGAGAGGGCAGACCTGGGCCCACCAAGGAAAGGCCTTCCTTAGAACTCACTCTGCACATTACCTTCGTGAGAGCATGAGAGCATAAAGCTACAGGTATCTTTGTTCTTAAGAAAGTCCTGCTACATCACTTTGCTTATACCAAAAAACAAAAACAAAAACAAACAAAAACACATTAGTTCCTATTTTCAATAAGGGATGGAAACCTGGAGGACTTGTTTTTAAAGCAAAGGGGAAAATAGCATTCAGAGTTGAGATTCATTATGGCATTTTTGCTTTCACTGTAGTGTGAAAGTTTAGTGTGACTTTAGGCTTTTCATGTTAAGTTGGAGTCATTGGTAGTTATTTTTTGGGTGGGCCTGTAAACTTTCAAAAAATTTTCCATAAAATAATGCTGTTTTTTCAATTTTTTGCCATATTTAACTTATGAAAGTTTTTATAAGAATGTTCTACTTTTGGAAGTGGCAGAAACCTTTTCAGAAGACAACCAATTCTTCTTCTTTTATGTATCTTATCATTTCTTTTTTAAAAATTTCTGTCTTTAAGTTTTCCCCTTGTGTACTAATAGTAAACCAGCCTTCATTTAGCTGTATTGGAAAGTAATACAAAGGCCTGCCTACCTCATCCTTTTGTAATTAAAAGACACTTTCTTCTTGTTTCATTTTTAGGTATTATATTCTGAGTGCTTTTTCTCACAAGTGTCTCTGGCTTTCAAGCACATGTTTCTTGCACTTAAGGTATTTTGCTGACATATTCCCTCATTCCACCCAGGTAGAGTGAAGACATTTCAAATCCTACTAGTAGTCATGAGTTTGGTTTCCCACAAGGGTGATAAAAGAATAAAGATTTCCCTCTAAGAAGTCTTGAAAGGATTACCCAGAGATTAGTTTTTCTTTTGGAAAGTTTGAATTATGGTTTTAGGAAAATGGCCAAGTAGAAAGGAAAGTGATGGGAAAATGAGAAATGTATTGAGTCACTAAAGAGTGGTTTCAGAGGCTTTATAGGTATGCAGTGCTGAATAGATGAATAGCACATTTTACTTAAGTTGGGTTTTCTCTAGCAAGTACAAATGACCCCTGACTCTCTGTGGTGAAGCCCATTAATGGTAATAGAGTTAATACTCTGCAGGGTGTTGTATAGTGAGCTACTGCACCAAACCCCACACAGCTTCTGGTCATTCTTGCATTATTAGGAAGGTGGATTTTAGGTAATAGTGTCTATTTAATCTCCTTCCAAGAGGATCTATCCATACACACGCACACGCACACACACACGTTTATTTATGGAGAAATTTAATACTTGACATCATAAGCCAGAGTGAGAAATGATGTTGGCTAACATAATTTTCACCTGCAAAATGTGTTTCTTTGGATCTTTGGTTTATTTTGTACAAGGCAATAATAGCTATCCCAACTGAGCAACCTGTAAATGATTATAGTGCTGCTGTCCAAGAATCACCTTATATATTTCCCAAAAGAGAACAGGTCTGGAAATAAAAATATACAATGATACAGCTAGAGTAGTCAATTAGTCTGCTTCTGTGTTTCTGAGTAATTTTGCTCGAGATTCATCCCTTGACAATTTGATTTGCACTTACTATTCTAATCAAGATATTTGAAAAGGCTTACAAGGTACATAGTCGTTATTTTGGAAAAGCATTCTTTAGAAATCTATCCTAAGGAAATAATCTGGCATGATGTCTAATATTTATGCAGAAAAGTATGGTCTGAAGCTTTATAATAATAGAGGAAAGTGGAAATAAAGCGGAATGGAAAGAAACGGGAACGAATTTATATTATAGAATATTATTCAGCTATTAAAAAGCATGTTAATGCAAGATTTTTTGTAATAGAAAAAAATTTATAATATAAAGAAAAAACAGCATAAAACTCAATCTATGATGTATTCTTGATATTTATTCAGGTATGAAAAAAGAACTATAAAGAAATATGCTGAGCTTTTAATAAGTGGTTATTTCTGGGTAGTGAAGTTATACTCTTTAGTACTTTCTGTATTTAAAAATTTTTTTTACAATAGAAAAGTGGTCCTTTATAATTAGCTAAAAGTAGTTTTGAAAAACATTAACTACTCAGACATAAAGTAACAAGTCAATACTTTATTGCCAACAAATTTATGTTTGTTGATCAGAAAACATTGTCCTTAATTGTAGTTTATTTTGGATGTAAACAAAGGCATTATTTTATTTTTATACAAATGAGTCTGACTGTCATTTTTTAATAAGTTACTACTGGAAATTGAAAACAAATTGAACTTTATTTCATAATTTCAACAACAGTTACACCTACTATTTGTACAAGTTTCAGATTACAATTTTTTTGATATCTTTTATATCATTGTCTCTTCAATGTACTGCCCTTTTACTTGTCCTTCACACAGTATCACTCTTATACTTGTCCACAGACTTTCAGATAATTCTCCTTTAGGAAATTCCAATACCGTAACATCTACTTAATATCTTTCCCAGAACATGACCCTTCTGTCATGCATGTCTTTAAATGCAGTAAAGATTTCTCCATGTGTAATACTCACTCAAGTGACCTACTTTCAAGTAATCAGAATACAGTAAAACTTATAAAATGAATCTCAAACAGTAAAATGTTTATTTTTAAGCTTTGTAATGTGTTGGGGTCAGAATATATATATCAATAATCTTATTCTAGCTATAGAAAACTTATGGTGAATAGATTAGAGGGCAACAATACAATATGCATGAAAGTCTACAGTCCCAGGAGACAAGGTGTTGTGAAATTAATGAAAGAAAATATCAAAAAAAATTTTATTTATATAAACTATAAAAAAGATATTAAAAACTTTCACTGTAATAATGTAAAGGAATGATAATTGATTATGTGAGGGATGATGAAGATTGCAATATGTCATTGATATAGACCAGTTTAGAAGGAGACAAACTGAGATAATATACACCTGACAGTTAATAAATAATTTGGCTTTTTTTGCTATATAAAAAATTACCACAGGAGCTACAGGCAACACACATTTATTGGCTCACAGTTGTGTGGGTCAGAAGTCTTGCATGGCAAGGCTTGAGTTTCTTTTAGTCACAAGACTAAAATTGGGAAGTCCACAGGGCTGTGTTCTTATCCTTAAGTCAGTGTCCTCACCAAAGTTTACACTGTTGTGTCAGAATTTAGTTTCTTAAAGTTGCAGGACTGTTAACTCCCATATCCTCTTCCAAATGTTAGCTGTAAGCTGATCTCAGATTCTATGAGACATCTCCTGCTTCAAGACCAGCAACAGAAAATCCCCATTTACAATCAACTTCTCTCATGCTTCAAAATTCTTCAGGAAAAGCTGAGTCCCTTTTAAGGATTTACCTGATTAGGTCAGGTTCACCCAAGATAACATCTCTTTATTGAAGTCAACTAATTTGATCACTTAATTAAATCTGCACTATGCTTTTGTAACACCTAGATCAACAGATTGTTTGGGAGAAGCAGGGGTATATACCAGGAGTCAGTGATCTCAAGGGCCATCTTAGAATTCTGCCTGCTCCACAGATAAATGGAACTCAGAAGCTTCAGTAGGACCAATGGCAGGAGGGATAACACACTTACTTCCCCTGATAGAGCAAAGACTAATAGGTAAGATGGAAGACAGGATTGGGCAACTGAAGCAATCAATGTACAAGGTATCTCAATATTCTTATGTTTTGCTAGGTGTTGGTTTGGAAACTCTGAGCTTGTAGGCATTGCTTGCAACAAAGAAGGAAACAGTCTTCTGGAGTTAGTAATACCTCTCAAAAGAAGCAAAAGTAGAAATTCCAAGAACATTCAACACATTAGGGTAGAGACAGGAAAGTGACAATAGTTTAATTAAGAAATAAATATATCAAAGAAATCATGACAGTGTGACATAATGGTCAACATATGTAATTTTAATGGGAAATAAAAGAAGTTTGGATATCTTAATTCTGAAGAATCTCAGTTCATAATTAAGGCTTATTGGCAAGGAATAAAAAAAAAAATCCTCCGCATGGGAAATATTTCTGTGACTCAACTCAGATATGAAACCCAAAGATGCATCTTCTATGGAAGAGAAAGGTTACTTCCTTTCAAACAATGACACTCCAGAAGAGATGAAGTCTTCCAGCGTCAAACTCACAAGGTTCAGTATTTATAGAAAAATTCACATGACTTTAATTACAATAAATTCAGATCTCAAGCAAAACTGTACCATCTGGAAAATATTAACATCATTTACAACTTTTTTGCCTTCCTATTACATAGAAAATGTTTACTTCTTGCCAACTTTCCACTATTCTAAGGAAAAAGAAGAAAATTAACTTTATGGATTGTCTCAAGATGAGTTTACATAGCAAGTCAAGTCATCAAGAAGTGACAGAGGGGGATTTCTGGACAGACTTAGTTCTTATTTACTTTAAATCTTTATATCTTTGTTTAAAGGGTTTTTTGAATTAAATTTCCATAAGAATATTCCTCTTTCTCTGCTTCTCTCCTTTGCATCTTCCAAAAGAATACATTTATAAATATGTACATGGGTAATTTTTTTGGAATGAGGAGATATACATATATGGATATATGTATATATATTCATTGCATTCATTTTAACATAATCCAGTGAGGAGAGATTGGTTTGAGTAAGAACTCATTTCTGTTTCCAGTTCCGGACATCAGGATTCACCCTTGCACCTCTGATATCAAAGATCATCTCCATCTTTGACCTTCCACATAGCATCAAAGAGGACAGTGAAGTCAGGAGGTGACACTTGCAGACACCTGCAGGATCCTGAGCAGACAAAGTAGCTGGAAAGGGAAGACAGTAACCCCCGATCTTGCCATCTGGCAGTAACTAGGTGAATGCCCCAGGCAGGCCACTAACTAATATCTATGAGGCTCAATTGTTCACCTGTAAAATGGACAAAATAATAATTAACTTTCAGGATGATAGAATAGAAAATATCAGGTGAATTATATATATATATAATATATATATATTATATATATATATAATGACTTCTTAAGGGTTTAATGTTTACTTTTCAAGTGAGGTTCGAAAACAGAGAGACAAATATATACCAAATGAACTAGACTACAGCTTTGTTTTCTAAAATGTGTATTACATAGTACAAAATAGACTGTAGTAAGATGTGCAGGGAATTGAAATTGCTGCTTTCTCTCAAGGGAAAATGACTAACTCTCAGAATATGACTATAACCTGACATTCTGAAAAAAAGCTATTTAGTAGGACACTTGTGGTGGCCCAGTACTTCCTACCACCCAAAATCCTAAATTCAAGTTATTTTTCAGTAATCGAGCTAAAACAATTTATATATATATATAGTTATATATATTATATAATATATATTATATATTATATATATATCACAATGTATATTTTTTAAATCACTAAAATCCATTAAGTGTTCCATTGATGTATCTAGCCAATTTACTGATCTGCAGCTGGATTAATGTTATTAGCACACAGGCTGAGTAATGCTCAAAAAGCCTCCTGGTAGATAAGTGGGAGCATTAGCATGCAAATTCCAGTTCTGGACAGGTGGGGTCTCTGGCTTATAGTATCAAAAAATCATACTCCTCAAGTTTCCATCCTATGCTTCGGAAAGATATAGAAAAATAGGAAAAAAAAATTATTTCTTACGCTATGGTACTTAATGCGCTAATTTTGAGAATATAAACGTGTTTCTCATTAATTAGCAATTATTCAGTGGGGAGCTAGGTAGTTTCCTGATCAGAGTTGCAGGAATTAAAATTACCATATATTCCAAGCTTTTTTTTCTTTGAAATAATTACAACAGAATCTTTTGACTTCAAGCAGGTGAGATTGACTCTGGAGTCCCCTATCCTGAAATGACTACATATCTCAGAAAAAGCAGAAGGCACTGACCCAGACTGAAATTTTATTCTGTATATATAGAGATGCTTAAAGTGTTCTTAAAGTACAGACTACCAAGCTCACCACAACCAAGAAACACAGGTCATGACTTCATATATTCATGATACAAGAATAAAATACACACGAGAAAAAGAGATCATGTCACAGAGTTGACTTTTTTCTTAATCCCTCATGTTTACTGAGACCAGTGTACTGTTTATTTTAAGTCATTGTTAGAATTGATGCATTTGTGTTTAGACTATTTGTTCTTTTTCATTATTTAAAGTTCTATGAATTCAGAGGGCAATACAATTATTTGTAGATAACTGTACCACTAGAAGTTTTACTAGCTTGATATATATTCTGTAACCCAAAGTCAAATTGTGATATAGTGAGTACTTTATATAATGAGAAATTTATCTCTGCATGTAAAATACTTAAAATGTCAAACAGAATTTTTTTCTCTATTATGACGGACAATCCGGTTATAAAACGAAATATTCAGAGGATCACTTGCTATTGGCTTAAACATTAGCTTGTATGATTTTTTTCTTATTTTGCCTTATAGACTGGACAATTAGTTGGTATGGAACAAATCTTTTATCCCTATGTTAAGAATAAGCTCATGGAGAGAAGAAAGGGTTTTAATGGCTTAGTTGGTCTCATGATTTATACAGACCTTAAGATGTAACTGTGTGTTTAGAAGAAAAGAAAGCAGTGCTCATAAACATTACTGGTAACCTGGACAAGAACTACCATCATATTAAATTTAACCATATGTCCAAATAAAGGGGCAGCTCATCAAAAATGATTCTGTTACTAAAGAATGGATTTAATTCAACTAAGATATCATATAATTCTCATCCTACCATCTTAATTCAACTAGGAGATCATATAATCCCCATCCTATCATCCAAAGTGCTCCCCAACCCATAGATAGCTTTATGGTAAGTTTAGCAGAAAGGAAAAGGGAACATTGAACAAATTAACTAAAATAAAATGTGGTATATAGGGAACATTTCCAAGTGCACTCTTCTCCTAAGCATAACATAAGCTAGAGAAAGGCATAAAAAGTTACCCCTGATAATATTAAAGACTCAGCTGTAAAAACAAAGCAGGTAGGCAAAACAGAGAGAAGGTTGGGCTTTAACTTCCTTACATTGACTAATTATTCCGTGAGGGAAGGCAATTCTTTTTCCACTAAAACCCAGAATACATAAAATGATTTAACATTTCACTACATTTAAATACTCTAATTTCTTTGAATCCTTGATGTAAAAGACTAGAGTTTAATGCATTTTACCTATGAATAAAAGTTTATTAAGGGATTGATAGTACAGTCACAGGGATAGAAACAAGGTAATTTTTTCAATATTTTTCTTCTTGAACTATTTTGGGGCATACGCAATGCTCACTTACAAATGTACCATAAAACAGGTCCTTTGAGAATTCTTTGTGTGGGACTTAGTTAAAAACACTGTACATTCTTAGCATTAATTTACTACCTTAAAAAAATCTCATGTTTGAGATATTTTATTAATTCTGATTGCTTTTTACTCTAGTAATGACACATTGACTAGGGTATATTATTGTTTTCATCATTTTCCAATTTGTTTGTGCTTGCTCTTCATTTTGAGAAGATAATAAAGAACTAGTCTTAAAAATGCATTCCTTAGAATACCATTTCATGAAATGCTTCAAGATAAAATTTCTTCTCCCAAAATCATTTGGGAATGTTACATATAAAGTTCTTTCGGTGAGTATTCAATATTTATATCATTATGAAGAATTCAAAAAGTCCAAAACATATTATAACTTAACTCTTGATTTAATCCAACATGTGCCAATCTCATTGATCACAAGATATTTTTATTAATTAGAACCCATGGAACTAGTCTTCATCAAAAAGCATTTCCCATGTGCTACTTTGAAAGATTATTTACTTTGTACTAATCACAGGTCAGAAATTATAAAATAATTTTTTTCAAAGAAGGAATCAACCTTATGAATGATGACATAAACGTGAGAAGAGGGAGAAGAATTTGGCAACTTATTTCTTTCTTCAATTTGCTTTAAATGTTAGGAATTCAGTTTGGGTCAGTGCTTTGAAAAACTATTTTAGTGACTATGTCTGGCTAGTTACAGTGTTGATACTCAAGACTGCCTATGTTTAGTTAAAGGGACTCAGTTGAGACTGACACATGGACTGAGAAGGTTTGGCTTCCATTTGAAGCTCTAAGTGCAGCAATCTTCACTGCTTTGATTTTACTATTAGTTAGTGTTGCAGTGTCCACCATGAAATGAACTAGCACAATTTTATAATGAGAAGAGATTCGAGAGATAACAAAAGAATATTGCATTTTACAGCTGAGTAAACCAAAGCCAAGAACACTTCAGGGATTGGAATGATACTTAAAACCTAGTTAAAAGAACCAGAACTTTGTACTGTATTATGATAGAGGATGAACTATTGTATCTTAGTCTTTAGGACATAATGAATAGAGATTTTATGGTTATCAGGATCTAATACTAATTTGAGATCCCACCAATGAACCCCTCTGTCTTGTTCAAAAACCCATTGGAAGAGGGAATGCACTCAGTTTAGACAGTTCTTCCCCTTGTTGGCATCTCAGTGATGAGCCCAAGTCTTCCTGACTTTGCTTTGTATACATTCTCTCAAGGAAAGTTTTTCCACTCATTGATCCTAGGACTACATTTAAATCTCCTTTCACATGAAAGTTTTTCAGCTATTTGAACACAGCCATGATGTTCCTAAAATCTCTTAAATCTTTTGATATAATAAGAAGGAAAAAAGACAAAGAAATTATTTATTAGGTTGACACTTGATTAAACAAACAAATTAACAAAAAACACAGAAAAAACACTTCTTTATCTGTTCAAAGCCTGTGGACACACCATTATTTTAGCAATAAAGGTACAATGAGTATTTTGAAAATGTGCAGGAATGGGGTAGCATCTATGCCATGAAGGGTAGGGTTTTGTCTAGACTTTCATTCTCAGTTCCAGATTATTCTGTGTTTTCCTTCACACTCTATTCCATACTTTGCAGTCTAGGCCTTTCATTTTGATTTGGTATAAGGCAATTTAGGAGTAGGATCTTGTCATGGAAATGGAAAATTGGCTAGGTGGAACAAAGACTTGGGAGACAGAGATGCAAAGTAGGAGGAAGGGCTAGTCCAGGTAGCCCCATGACTGCAGCCAGAGGGTCAAAGAAAAGTCTGGTAACACATGTGGCAACAACAATTTCCCACATCTACTTTGAGGGTTGGTTTTCTAATGCCAAAGAAGTAATTGGATTTATGAGACTGATTTTTCTTTCATAAACTATGCATGTCAGCCAAGAATTCAAAATTCTGGACAAAGAACTTTACTATTTTTGTAACTATTAGATGCCCGTGTTGAATTTTCTCTTACTCCCACTGTCCTTATACTATTACATAATTTCACGCCAACTAATAATCCCTTTAATGCCTTTTTTGTGTGTAACATAGTACAATTATTTCTACACTGTAAAAATGTCACTGATTCAAGGTACTTTCTTAATGACTCAGATTACAGTAATTCTCCTTTACAGACATAGGGAAAGTAGCCCAGTTTCACTAATTAAGCATACACACAACCTAAATAATTTCTTAGCCTTAAAATAGGCTTTGTAAAATGAAAAGTCAAATGGTCCTTATAGCAATTAATTACTACCAAATTCCTCCCTAATTATTCACTGGCAAACATACACTTAGAAATATGGGTTAAAAGTACAAATACTACTGAAGCACAAGTAATGTTAGACTTGGCAATCATTATAAAAATAAAAATAGTAACGTCAACTTGATGTTTTTCTAATTTTTCTTCCTTAAATTCAACGTATTCAAGATACGTATTCAAGATTTCCTTTAATATGTGACAGACATGTTAAACTCAGGCTGTGTAAATTATTTGAGCAATAATAATGTTAATCTTGCAGTGGAAATTTTCCACACAAATTATAGAAGACTACTGGCAAAAACTTTGATTTTTTACACTCATTGTAATTGCAATGAAGGCGGAAACTATCAGAATATGTAAAATGTATACAATTTTTGGTGAAAAAAGTAGGCTTAGCTTATATTTGTGTAGAAACTTTTTCATCCTAACATGCTGAGAGAGCTTTTATGTTCGTCATTGTTTTACAGACTTGAAAAGAGAAAACGAACAGGTTATATTCTGTGACATGTATGTATTTAGTATAGCTGTGCACGAAACACCATGAGAACAGCTAGTCTATTTTCTTAATCACTGATTTCACACACAATTCTTTGCTGAATTGACTGGTGAGTGGACTGAATTAGCTACGAAACTGTTTGTCCACCATTTAGTCATAAAAAATTGCCTAGAATGGAGTCAAGGGCAATGGTGGTGGTATAGATAGAGTAAAACGCTTATCCCTGGGGCCAGTTCATGTAACTAGGGAGTGAACTAATGGCATGGGTACGAGAGATGCCACAGAGATGGAAGTGCTAGTTGAAGATAATGTGAGAATTTGTCTCAAGCAGCATGTTTCCAGTGACCTCACAAGCATGCTTGGCTCACTCACACTGCACAGCTGTCTCTAGTCAGGGTCTGAGCTCGGGTTTTCTTGGGGCTATGAACGACAGGGTGCATTTCTTTCTTTCTCTAACTCAGACTTTTAAGAAATAGTGTTTAAATCTGGCTAAAATGAATTTTGATCACAGTCTTCAAGCGGAAAGCACGTAAAATATGAGTCCTCATAGAAAAATAACAGGGTGAAAAGGAAATTAGAAAGGGTGATTTGGGGGTCAGCTACATGTCTAGCTGCAGGGATTTCATTTGAAGACACAAATTGAAGGTTTCACCTCTTGACTAGTCTTATTGGTCCCCAGGCTGAGTCTGTTACCAGTTACAACCTCTGGGAGAGTACAATGAAGGTCAGGGACAACAGCTCTGGTGTCCCTTGTTTAAGAATAGATGCACAAAGCCAGGCACGGTGGCACATGCCTGTAAACGCTAGCCTATGGAGCATGGCTGGAACTGGGGATTGTGGTTTGAGTCCTGCTGGGGGCAACATAGTGAGACCTAGTTCCAAAAAAAAAAAAAAAATAGCTGGACATGGTGGCGCATGCCTGTAATCCTAGCTACTTGAGAAGCTGAGGTTGGGGATTGCTTGAGTTTGTGTGAGCCTGTGGCTCCACTGGCAAAAATAGTGAGACCTAGACTCAAAATGAAATAAAATAAAAATAAAATAGATGAACAGAATTGCTCTGGCATTTTTTCCCCAGAAGTTTTGCTTTTTTATTTACCATAATCCGAATTTCATTCTTTCAAGGGCCAATGCAAGATCTATTTGTTCTGTAAAGCTTTGCTTATAATCACCTACAAATGTTTCCTCCATTTCCTCCAGCTCCATTTGAGCTGGTGGAATCTTAGTCAGCCAGTATGGGCCAAGTAATTTTATTTACCTGTGTTGCACTAAAGTTATCTTCAGGTGTTTTTATGTCTTATTTATTTCCTTGTTCAGATGATACTTCTTATAGATAGGAAATAAGTCTATTTATCTTGGGCTTTTCTGAGAATTAAAACCAAAGCTCTTTCTAAAATAAAAAATAAATTGAGAAAATAAACAAGAAAAACTAGAACAAGCATCACATAACTCAGGCAATTCACAGTTTTATATTCATATTTTACAGCATTTAAACTGAATCTTTTAAATTATTTAGCAAAGAGTTCTGGAAGAAAACATTTTATATTTTCAGAAATTTTTCCTATAAAATACTTTTGGGAAAGTTCAAGGCACTGGTTGATCTGCTTTTGTTCCAATTACATTAAACCTTATTAAAATAGCTATATGACAACAACATCCCTTCAGAAGAGCACACCAAATACTTAGGGGCATAGTCTCATCTAGGCGTTCTGGGAATTTGGTACCTAACTCCTATTAGTGATAATAAGTATTACGTCTATAAATCCCTAGACACTTATGTCAATCCTATCTGTTTCAGTTTCCACAAGTGGAATGATAACTCTAATGAGGTTCATGTCTTTAAGATTTCTATTTAGAAAAACAGAATGTTTAGATCTCAACTTTCCTGTGGTACCTGGTAGTACTGGTGATAATGGTAAAATGCATGTATTTCTAATTGTATGCTGAAGAGTTGTAACTCATTATTTTTTAAAGAAATTTGCTCTACTTAAAAGTCTCAATTGAACTGACAATAGTGTGTGCAAGAAACGCACACAAATGGTAAGTTTTACTTAATGAAGCTATTAATTATTTTCTTCTCGTTATGTTCCCTCCCTGCTTTATCACTTTCCTCTACTTCCTTCATTAGGGGACAAGCATCAAAAGATGACAGTGCCTTTATCTTTATTACTAATCTTCTAAGAAACTTCATACAATTCGTTCTCTTAGTGCATGAACATAAAAATTCATTGCCATTTGTACTTAAGGTCAGTATCTGTGGAAACCGACATTTTAGACTATTTTTTTATCATTTGAATTTAAAATTATTATTCTCAAATGCTTTTCACTTCACTTTAAATCACAGTCTAGGGAGAATAGTATGTCCTGCTCTAATAATCTTTTTCTGTTACATAGCTTAGAGATGTAAATTACAGGTTTTGTTCATTTCACCTTTTTAGTATCAAACTTGCATTAAAATGGAATATAAATTCAGCAGGTGTTTTGTGAGGCTCTATATAATGCTTATACAGGATATGTTTACATGTACATATATTAGAGTATGCATGAACATAATACAAAAGATTATAATTTTATCTGAGGAAAATCAATTTACAGGTAATTTCAAATTTGCCATTCGGAGTTGATTTTGTATGCCTCTGTTACCAAGATAATTTCTTATTCTTTGGAGCCACAGAGATAAGAGGGGATGAATACCCAGGTTAATGAAAACCACAACTGACAAATGATTAATTCCAGTGGTCAGATAACCAACTCTAGACATCGGGTCATAACCTTGACTGTCACTAACTTGCATGCAAGATTCTTCAGGAAAGGTAAAGAAACTTGAACATGCTATTTTAAACCAAACTTGAAGCAATTGCATTAGACCCTATATTCTATCCATGCCTTCTTGGAGGAGTTTGATTTCCAGTTTTTGTTAATTTAGTTTAACATGTCAATACTTATTTAAAAACTTGTCATAAGTCTCTGTGGTTTGTGAACGCTTCAATTACCTCTGATTATTATATCAAGATTCACAAACGAGATACCAGAGTCACTCCTATTTACTGTAAAGTGCTATTGAAACAAACTAAAATTCAATTTCAGAACAGCTTGCAACAACCCATCAAAACAAGAGCAAGTGGAGAGGAAGTTGGGTCTCGAGGTGGATCAGGTCATTGTTAAACACAAGAAGGCATCTCACCTACATTTAAACATGGTCTTGTGGTCTGACGTTTTAAATGCTTTCTTGATCTTTCTTCAGGATCTGTGTATTCGTTGCCTCTGTAGGGTGCAGGGTAATAGGGGTTATAGATTAAATACCAAGCCCTCTTCTGCCAATAGTACTTTTAGGAGGAGAAAAATGGTTGGGTACTTTCATAAACAATCACGCTGTAGGTGTCCACAGAAAGCAACCTTTCTTCAAGGCTTTTAAAAGCTGCCTGCCTTTTAGATACAAACCAATCCATAAAACTGCCACTTTCAAATTTTCAGCTATTTTCTAGGCAATAAGTCTCAGACATGTTGGTAGCTTGATTTGATATTTTTGTCAACACAAATTAAGATCCCAGTCTTAACTAATGCAATCTGGTTTAAAAAATTAATTTAACTTACACAGTCCCCTGATATGCAGGCTATGGTTTGCATTTACTCTGTGATTCATTGCACTTGGATTAAACAAGAGGGTTAAGAATTTTATGCTTGAGGCAGCTCTGACTCTGAAGAACAGAAACATACACATATTCCCCCATCATTTGTAGCTTCAGGGCAAGAAAAAAGAAAGCCACTGTAATTTGGAGACAAGACTTTTCCAGACAACTACGGACAATAACAAAGACAGTGCATGACTAAATAGAACTGTGGAAACCTACAATGCAATTAGAAATAAGTGAGAACACACAAAGTACATACAAATATACAATTTTCAAAAGAGATAGTGTTGGCATGATTTCTAGGGAAAAAAAGCAAGAGCCTGCAAACTTGTTTATAATAAACAAAGTACAGACTAAATTAAGTGGGGGCACAATTATCTGAGTTAATGTCCTTATTGTTAAATGTGGATACTGAAAACCAATAGTTTCATCTACTCAACATCACAGCTACGTTCACATCAAAGGTCCCTCTTCTGAAGTCCTACCTTCTGCTGTCCCACAGATTTTCCCAACATTTTCTCACACTAGTATTAATTAGAAATCCAGTTCTCCATAAATTTAATTCTTCCTTAATTTTTCTCGAAGAACAGTGTCAAACTTGAATGTTGGTGCCAATTTCTTTTCAGCATATTCTTAAAAACTTAACAAGGTGATTTAAAAAATCTTCACTCAAAAAATATATGTTCACATCCAGCGCAAAGGGAAAAAGAAACAAGTTGCTTCCTTAGAATTTGATAACCTTTTCATACTGTTACCTTCTTATAATGAAACAATGTATTTAATCACATTGAATTTGTACCTTGTGCTAGAAACAAGGAAAATTATCACAAATCAGAATGAACAGATCTCAGAGGGCATTTTCTTTGGCTCATTAATATTATGAATAAGGAAATAAGAGCCCTAGTACATGCCATAACTGCTGTAGGTCACAAAAGCAACAGACTTGTCAATAGGGTCTCTGGTTTTCCTCTCCTAAATCCAGCACTTCTACCAAAGCACACTTACTCAGTGTTCAGCAAAAGGGAGAAAACACATTTATTATCTTTGAAGGAAGGATGTTTGACATCCAGAAAAGCTCACACACAGTCAAATCTATAGTCTCTTATAACATAGCTTGTTTTCATAATAGGGCTATGATACTATTACTACGATATGGACATCAATTTTTGCATACCCATGTGAATAAATGAATTTCACTCATTTGTACGCAATTGTGTGTTTTTTTATCTGTCATAGTTATAGTATAGATGATATCTTTTTTCAGACAACTCAAAGAAGTCACTAATACCAGTTAAATATATTCAATACCATATGTGAGCAAATACAACTAAAAAAGACTTTTTAATATAAAATCAGAGTGGGATTTTTAGCTTCAAGTTGAAATTGGTGTATTTCTTTCAATTTTAGACATTTATCTCTTACTGATCTTCATGTAGATGTGCAGCTTTACAGGAGATTCTTAATTTAAAATGATTTAGTGAGTGTTGGACTTGGGGTAAGCTCTTAAAATGTGATAATATAGCAAAAATCACATGTGGTACTTGACAGCACACTTTTTGCTGGGGCTTGGTCTTTTTACAGACTAATACTTCAGCAAAACCTATCTATAGTTAATTGTGCTGAGAGATATAAAGGGCCTGAAGACTAAGTATTTGTAAATCAGTGAGAAGAAATAGAAGTTATATGCGATTCTTGTGAAATTCTAGAGGGTTTGTCCTATGTAAGTGAATCTTTGAGTTATATGATCTCCACTTTGTACCTGAGCATTAACAACAATTTTAAGTACTATTTTTTCAGTGCCATAACCACCAATATGCTAAACTACCCAATTTAACTGCTGACACATGCAGCTGTGATAGGAAAAGCCTTGGCTAGGGAATCATGAGGACAGTCTCAATGAGACTGAACAGCTGGATGAAGCTGGACAAGTCTCTTTACTAAACAGGGCCTTTGTTTCCTCATCTGTAACTGAAAGGGATGACCCTGGAGTACTTCTAAGAGTTGAGCTGGTTTCTTCAGAGCCTCTGACTTGCTGTGATACAATCTCTAGTATGTCAGATATGAGCAGTTAGTCACTCTTTAAGGGCCAGGCAGTTAGAAGAGAACTTAAAATTTTTAGGTTTTCATTTTGATGATTATCTTAAAAAGCTACAGTACAAACATGGATCACCTATCAAGCTACCATGTGAAGAACTGCATCTTGTAGCCATATGTGTATTTGTGCTTAGATTTAGAGTTAAATGAACGCCAAGTGCAGAGTATATGACAGCATAGCTACCTGTTTGGACAAAGGTTTCCCAGTCATTCCGTTAGAACAAGTGATGAATGAGGTGAGACATCACTAAGGAAAACAGGAATATCACAGAATTGAGCTCAAAGGAACTAGCATCCTGGCTACTGGTGCATGTTCTGGTTGGTAGCTCAAAAGTAGCAACTCTCTAGGCAATAAAGAACTTACTTGGAAGGTTTTTTTTTTCTTTTTCTAACCAACATTGTATTTTGGTTCACCATAAAATCAATTGGACCATCAATGATTAAAACAAATTCCACAATCAAAATATTTAAAAACAAGCAAAGGCAGTGATAATGATAATATCATGCTTAGACTTAAGAAATAAAGTCAATAAAAGCATGCATTAAATTACAAAAACATCTTACTTTTCTGTTATAGATGTCTAAACAAAATTTTGATTCTACCAAAAGCTATCATTCTGCACATCAAATTGTATTTTTCTTTTTGCTTTGGTTTTGTAATTATATTGGGATTAATATGTAAATTTGTATAGATTTATTTTTCATAGGGACATTGAACTAAATTAGTTATGAATAAATATTTTTGTACTTATGCAATAAGACTACAATAAAAATAGTTTTCAACACTAAATGTTCATAATAAGATTTATCATTTTTTAGAAGAATCATATTCTTAAATTTGATAAATATTCTTGTTTTCTCTCAAGCATATCTTTAGGCCTTCAGGTAAGGGCAGGAACCTACAGACAGACAGGAAGGTGTGTTTTAAGGCCATCTGTCTGCTGGTTCACTGATCTTTCTGGGAAGTTTAATTGTTCTGGCACTTTCCAGCCTCCTTTTCCTTTTCACTAGTTTGAATGGATTAATAAAAAAAGATTCCTTTCATCTTAATCCTGTTCTTTATATTCAAACCAGCCCAGAGCCATCTGGAAATCTTAGAAACAGCTTGTTTGCTCTATGCTGAAGAACAAGATGCTCTAGACCCTCAGGATAGTCCTGGAAGCAGATGGGAGAGCTGGGAAGGTTAAAATTCAGCAGCAATTGCAAGAAGGTGGAATAAGGCTCTTACTCTAGAGCTTGCAGGAAGGATGTGAGCAGGCACAGGAAGACTGTCTTCCAGGGCTGCACACCAGACAGCTTAGGTAAGACTAAGTCTCCAAAAGGCACTGGCCTTCTGGATTAGGATTAGCAGTGTTTCTTTGGTCTTAATAATTCAATTAAAATAAAACCAAATCTTTCATTCAGCAGAACTTCAAATACTCTACAAATTGATTCTAAACGACAAATTGGAAGTCCACACACTCCACACTTCAAACCAAACACAAAACACTGTTGTCTGTTGGGATATAAGCTATGGCAGATTTAGATATGAGGATAGGTAGTAAAATAACATAAAAAACATAGTATTTTATCTGTAGCTATGAGTTAACAGTTTTCTCAAGTATGTTCTTAGAAGCTATCTGCAATGGCTTTCTCATTTTCTTGAGATTTAGATTGAAATTAAGAGTGCTGAAGTACTGCTGGATCTTGTACAAATTTTACTTTCCAGCCTTATATCTCATGATCTCAAAGTACATCTGTTGCAAGGCACCTATTTTTCCTTAAGAAAACAAAAACGGAGCTTACACATTGAATTAACTGTCCTAAATTGTACAGACATGTGGGATACACAGAGGGGAGGGAAAACTTGAGATCCTTGGTGATTTACTGGGATCCAATTGAGTCAGAAAGGGTATGATTCAGGGTCCTAGAAAATCAGACCCTTGGACTCAGCTCTAAGAAAAATTTTCTAGGAATTACATTAGTCTCTGAAAATGAGTACCACATTTCCCTGTTAATGACATACTTCAGTTCACAGTTGAAATTTGGTTATCCTGTTAATCTTGCTCAATTTGGCAGGCATTCAAAAACACAATTTTTTATGGAGCCAAGCAGGTTCTCAAGATCTTGAGGTCCCTGGAAATATTTTTATTTTCAGTTGGTAAAAAGTGACTTGCAAGAGAGCCTCTTTTCAGCTCTGGTCCCAGAAGCAACATTACATCTATTTCAATACCCCAGGAAATCATCTATTGGATGATCAGAGATGGGCAATACAGGAGGTGAACCTCCTATAATCTTGGCCTCTCTGGGACAAACTGGTGAGGCTGAATAGAGTCTTGTGGCTTTGGGAAAGCTGACTCACAAAACTACTTCCCATCCTTCTGTGCTGCACCTGGTTCACTCTTTATAGCCACTCTACCCTGAGAAACACCTCATGAATTCTCATCCTTGAAGTCAAAGGACCTACTTAATGTCTTAACCTTCCATTGTGTCTGAATTCACAAGATCTCAAGTGCTTTTCACTTACTGTTCAGGAAATAACCACAATAGTACCAGTTAGGCCATCAGGTGGGTAATAACCTCCGTTTCTCTGGTCGAGAAATATGAAGCTGCCTCTTTCAGTAGCTGACTAGCATCACCAGATATACCGTGTTTGGCATCAAAAGGAGCCTGGCTTCAAACACTCATCCTGTCACTTCAAGCTCTGTGTTGTTAAGCGACCTTTTAACTATTTTATACTTTATTTCCTCTTTTCTAAGATGAGTATGATAATATCTTACAGTGTGCTTGCTAAAGACCACACACACACACACACACACACACACACACACACACACACAGACAAGCACACACATAGCAGCAAATGAGTTCCAGCTCTTATCACTACTAGTCTAGGCTGGCATATTTTAAAACATAAATTTCATAGTGGTCACACTAATCAAAACACACCCATGATCACTCCCACTACTATTTCTGCAACCTGTTATTCATGAACATTTACTTGTGCTAGGAACTTTACTATCCTGTTTATTCTCATTTTAGTTTCCAATACCCCCACAGGTGCTGTTTTTAGGTTCACTTTGTGGTTGAGTGAAATGAGGCTTAATGAGGTTATACTGCCCCAAGGTCACAGAATATGTGTCTGGCCCCGGATCTGCATGATTGAAGTTTGAACTCTGTAAATCATGAGTAGTCCTGTAGGGGACAAGTCACACCTCTCTGCTTCTTCCCACCTCAAAACCCTTCTTCTCCCAGAATCCTCTTCCTCCGATCCACTAGATTTCCCAAGCAGGGTCTAGCCCTGTAGGCTGTGGGCTTAGAGACCAATTATCTGTCCCTTCTGCTTCTCAGCACTGCCTCTGCTCCTGGCCTGAGCACCAGTCCTGGATCTCAGTTCAGAAAACTGAGGCAGGGCCCAGTACCAGTATTTAAAAAAAAGTCTCTGAGAAGCGTGCTAAGTTCAGTAGTAGTGCCAATTCTTTGCTTTATATGGTGGTTAGGAGAGTGAACCACAGGCCTGGGCACCCTCTAGCAGGGGAGTCTAATAGGAGAATGCACAGTGCCTTTGCACATGTCACCACAGCTTGACTTGTCATGTCAACTTCACTTCATCCTGAAGTCACTGCCCCTCTCCACTGTGTGAGTTGAACCAAGTCTAAAGCAGGCAGTTGTTACTACACAAAAGAATGTAAATTATGCTTCATTTGAATGGGACAGAGACTACCTTCTCCTCACTTGGGTTATGCTTGCAGTTGGGACGAGCTGCATATGCACGCAGTGCTACATTTGATGACTTGAAAGTCTACTGTTTTAACTACTCTGTTCTGAGATTAAGTTCATGGATTTTCTTCAGCCTGAGTGAGGAAAGTAGGCAGAACAAGACTGACCTATGGAGTAGGATTTTTATAAAATAAATAAACTGGATGGCAGCCCATACAAGTGACAAACCTCTTTAGAACACCATATGTGAATAACTTGTACACAGTTCATAAATATCACCTGCTGGGTGCGAGTCAAGGAGGCAATTTTGGATGAGCACATTTTTCTGCAACACGGAGCCATCTGGTCATGACAATTTATTCTCTAGTTGGCATAGGACTACAATGATAAAACATGTCACCACTACTTCTGTCTGGAAACAGACGATTGTGGCTCATGTTGTAGTGTCGACAGAGAGCACAGTGGGTGTGGCTTGGGGGTTGACAAGGCTGGTACCCAGAGAGAGAATTGAAAAAAATCACAGGTGTTTCCAGGAGATTCCCATTCCATGGAGGAGGGATTTCAATAGCAATCAAACATATACATACAACATATAAGACACAAACACACACATCTTAAAAGCAAAAAGAGATGTTCTTTTCATGCTAATATCTAATTTTTGAGTCATTTTCCCACAAGGGTCACAAAAGCCTACATCACTGTCACTTCTGGAGAAGAGCATTTTGAAAATTTTAGTAAACAGCAAATTTACTCTTTGTCCACTTGTCCGAATCCCCTAATTATAAATTTAAGGATGATTAATTCTACAAAGGCTAGCAAGGCATTTTCTAGAATTTACTTCAAATAGAAAGGAATAATAATAATTTTAAAATGAAGTTTGATTGTCTATTTTCCCAAAGAGGCTTAATACTGGGTCACTGTTGAGAAAAACATATTTCAGATTTCTCGAAAACGAAGAATGAAATAACAAGGGAAACAGCCAAAGAAAAGGTGGGCTAATGACTTTATTATTATAAACACGTACAAAAACTAGGCAGATTTTAATGTCATTATTCCCTACCCACCCAACATGAACATTTCCAATTATACTTTTAATCAAGAATTCCTTCTTATGTTGTTACTTCCTGCCCTTCTGGGTTCCTATGATATGCAGTTTCCATCCTGGTCTCATCCTGTTTGGCCTCTTTTCGTAGAAGCTAAGGAGCCTGGTTCATAGCCTCCCAGGGTTTTTCAAAGCCTCAGAAGTCTGTAAACAGGAAAGATTTCCTCTGAGGCAGAGGGCCCCTCCTTGATCAAAAGATGGCTCTTGGATAAGGACTTCCCCCCAATTTTCAGTCATTAGCACTTTTCAGATCAGACACTCACTCTCTTGGAGGTTACATTACTAGGTATCTATGGCAGAGGTACTAGGCATCCTGCCAGGAGTCCAAGGGCCACACAGAAATTGCTGGAAGAATAAAGTTGCAGCTGCTCTGTCTGTTAATGAGGAGGTGGGATTGGGAGAAACACAAAGATTTCTTCTGAGCAAAAGTTTTAGACTTGGAGCTGCCTCCTGGTTAATAGGTAGGGAGGGCAAATTAATCAGACTTCAGGGTATAAAAGGGAGACAGCAGAGCTGTGTGAGGTCCTCTGGCAACCTTGGGGACCCCAAAGTTTGGAAATAATAATAATGACTTTAAACAAAAAGACTGGCTTTATTCCTGTGGTTAGTAAGTGACCCACGGCCACTTGAAAATTGTATTTGAGACATGGGAGTTTAGTCAATGACTTGTCAGTTGGTGACATCATTCCATATAAATGTTCTGGCTATGTTTGGTCTTTGAGTTAACTTCACAGCTTTATAGTCACAGTACTTATTTTCAAAACTAAGTACACCATTGTCTGAGGTAACTACTCTTCCCCTTGTAGTTTCATTAAAATATATCAAATTTATCACTAATATATAAAATTTCATTAAAATATATCAAATCTGTGCCTCGTCTTGGTATTTTACATTCTTTTCTAACTAATCACTCCTGTCTGTGAAATGCAATATATTTAAGTGAGTAGAAGAGCAATCAATATTATCCATTACCTCCTTTCTAAATTGGGAAAATAGAGCATAGTGTACCTAAACAAACTTTTATAAGTTCTTCCTTTCTGTAAAGATCTAATCTACAAAATCCATTCTTCTTATTAACTACCTGACAGAAAAAGGGGTGCTTTGAATTCTTATCACACATTTTTCTGTATCTCTCAGCTGGTACTTAGAAACTGCTTATTTCATTTAGTATCCCATTATTTGGATAAACTCCATGTTCTGAAATAAACCATAAACTTTTAAACCCCTTAACATTAGAGTATAATTCATCATCTTTCCCTTCCATACTTATAGGTATGAATCTGTTAAAATTGCTAAAAATTTCACAATAAAATCCTACCTTATTTCATTTCCAATTGATAAATGGTCAGTATCAAGGCTCAGTTTTATTGTGATAGGGAAATTAAGTGATGAGACCAAAACTCATCACTGTGAAATAATGGTCAAGTTCAATGTCTCTATGTCAGAGATGGTTGATTAATGAAAAAAGCAAATGGTATATGTTATAGAGGTGGCAGGAAAAAAGTGAAACTTTGCCCACATAGTCAAACTGTACAACAAATTATAAGACATGCCATTTACACTTGTTATGGCATTTACCACAATAAACTATAAAATATCTATTTATAAGTCCTGTTTCCTCCATTCCTATAGTCCCTTCAAGGAACATAAACAAAGCATTATTTTTCTGTGCCCAGAATCACATACAGTTTACACTGTCATATCATTAAAAACTCAACTTTTTTTTTAAATGAGTAAGATCAAGTAATGACAAAATGATGAGAAGCAAGGAAGATTTTGGTTTTTACAAAATTTGAGACTTTGTCTTTCCCTTGAGATGGGGATTTGACCAAATCCTATGAAACACCAAATACTTCTGGTATGGGACTAGTTGTTTTAGTAAATAGCAAAATGTAATTTGTTATTGGATATAATCATAGTAGGCTAATGCATAAACAAAGGCCAAATAATTGAAAATAACTGAATACATTATAATAATAGTTAACAACTTGACCTAAAACATGTTTTCACTAAAATACTTCCTATTTTTGGTCTTGATCCCCCCTTTCTCCAATTTACTTTTCTTTATTTGAATGGAATGCCCATGCCCACAAGTACTGTCCATCATTTCAAACTACTGAGAGGGCTAAGAAGAGAATGAAGACAAATGTAACAAATAACATCAAAATGGAGTCATAGTAGCATTTTCTCCCCCTATGGAGTATTCTGTCAGTCAGATTGCTATTCTACAAGACTCCCATCCTGGCTGGATTACCTTTAAATGAAAACAACAAAACTAATAATTCTTTCATTGGTCTCTTTGTCAGTAGCCAAAGGCACCAGAACTCAAAGAAAGGATGGTTGTCTCCCAGTAGCCATTCCAATACTATTATCCAACTCAACTTGACTTTTGAAATGAGCTGTCTTTATTATGTGCTCTGGGGAATGAAATGAAAATGACTCCATCTAAACCAATGGCCATGTGGTTGGCATTCAATCTACTCAGTTCCATTTATTTGTGGGCCCAATTCAGTCTATGTCTGAAGCTTTACAAAAATGACTGTTACTTCTCACAGATGGCATCTGATCACTGGTCCAAAGATTTTGGGAAAGGGAAATTTACTTTCTGAGACTGTCTCTTACCAGAGAAGAAATAGAGTACAATATCTAATGCCTTGAGTCTTAGCAATGAAACTCCAAATAAATGAATAAATAAATAAATAAATAAATAAATAATAAACCCAAAATTATCCATACAATTAGATTGATTTAAAGTAATGTGAATGTGTAAAGTCAGATTTTTTGTAACTGAAAGGGAATTTGCCATAGAACCATGGCACCATGATGATGCATTCTGCCGAGTTACAAAATGAGCTCTATGTGACATTACAATGGGCAAGTACACAGCACACAGAAAGCTGTGGGAAGCAACGAATTAGAGTGATCTTATAGGCGATTCCATTTAAAGTTTTACTGTCATATATTTAGGTGGATAACACTATTATCATGCTGAGTTGTAACTGAGCAAACATAAAGTGTACTATAACCATTCTTAAAATGCATATACTTTTCAAATTAAAATCTCGTGACTGAACCAGGGAAAATCATATCTTTTGGAAATTAGATGTTTTATTGGGGTCTATCAGAACCCTATCTAATAACTCTTGTCCTATCCTTTAAATGACACAGAATAATTTCTATATCTCTTGAAAGACTAGCTGCAAAATGGGTACATGGATCCCAAGGCACCCGATCATGAACCTCAAAGCACTGGAACAAACAAAAAAGAGGAAAAGGCACATAGCTGAAGAGGAAGTGGGAATGGGATAGGTCATTGTCCTGGAAATCAGGAGAACCACCAGAGACCCTCTGGCTGAACAAGTCACTCTGTCAAAATTCCAGTTTATCTATTAAAAAAGGTGTCAGAATGTAAATATGTGATTATATTCTCAGATAGATGCCAAGCAGTATACACATTGTGTCAGAATGTTTACTTTGGGAACCCAGGTTAGAATCTTTCAGTTAAAAAAATTTTTATGAAAATTTTAACTCCAACCATGTATATCTGGTGTGTGTATGTGAGCATGGGCATGCATTCGCGTGCACAGGATGTTTTTGTTTATATTAATTTGCTATGGTCAAATCTATTTCTTTTTCCAAGTTTTGTTATTCTCTTGGGCTTGCAGGCAAGCATACTTCTATTACTGTCAGAGAGCTGTCTCCATCTAGTTCACATTCTTATTCTGGCATAAATAAAAGAGACAGGGACAATGAGCATGCAACCACTGCTGGACTCCATGTGCTGTTTACTAAGGCACTTGCAATCTTGGAGCCAGAAGAGTATGTGTATATGAATATGATGCATCTATGTAAGATCTGATAGTCACTGTAAGGAACTTCCTTCATTCTCTATTTTGCTATAAATATTATAAATTCAAAGTGTCTTTGGAAGTGGTAAGGGAACAAGGGAGGTAGGCCACCACTAAAATAATATGATAAAGTCTCCTTGACAGATAACTGCAAATTATCTCTGACATAGTAACATTAACTTTTCTTATTTCCTTTCTACCTGTGTTAAAGGTAGTCAATGATATCTTTTAGCTACTCCATAAAGGGTCACCTAAGGAAAAGCATTTGCATGCTTAACATCTGGGAAAAATATTGCTTGTTGGGTAGTTTTCATGAGAACAAAGTTATTTCTCAGATTTTTTTCCTTCCAGCTAGCAGCTTTGTTTTCCTAGGAATGTGTAGTAATGCTAGAGTTAATGAGTGACAGAGCCCTTGATTGAATCAATACTGAGTGAAATTAGTTTGTATACATAGATGTCAGTACTTTTGTGGAAGTTGGATTGAATTTCTCAAGAAAGTACACTGAAAATATTCAAGGAGGGACTATAGTATAGCCGCCTGACAGAGGTCATAGAAATCTATCTTTATAGGCGTCTCCATTTCCTATATATTTTGAGACAAGAGGCTGACTTAGAGCTTCCTTGCTTAGTTTCCCAACTGTCTGGCAACAAAAGCAAATTTACTTTCTTTTCTAGACTATTGCTAGGATTAATAAGCCTACAAACTCAAATCTTCATCAAGAGAACACTGCAAAGCATGTCTCCCAGTTCTTGAAAGCCACAAATTTAGATGTTTGCACAGAACGGCAGACTTTTCAACTAAGATAAGCTTGGTAATCTATGATTTGTAGACCAAATATAATCAGCTGCATATTCTTGTAAATAAAATTTCATTAGGACACAGTCATCCTTATTCATTCAGCTATTGTCTCTGGGTGCTTTATTTTATTGTAATAGGGAGCTGAGTAACTGAGATTGAGATTGTTTTACCAGCCAAACATAAATACTTACAATCTGGTTCTTTTCAGAAAGTACTACTTTCTGATTTAAATTTCATTAAAAGATCGTAACTATCATAAAAATATGAATATCCTAGAAAGTATACCACAGTTTTAAAATAAAATTCACCAACCTCATAGATTACTTATTATTTCAGATTAGTATTATTTTAAACTGGTAATTTGCTTCATCTTAAGGGAAAACAAATGGACAAGAAAAATTTAAAACTGTCAACAGAACTGAAGCATGAGAGACGTAAAATCAGGGGAAGGATGGACACAAGAGATTAAGATGGTTCAAGGTTGATAAGGTGGTGGGAAAACCTCGAGGTAGACAACAAAGTAAAAAATAAATATAAATAAATAAATATTAGATACTTAAAATTGCTCCATATTAATACTGTCTATATTATTAAGTTCAGGAGTTATACATCTAGAAATCCTTTCAAAAGAAATTCTCAAAGATACATAAGCCTTCTGCATACACATGTATATCTCTATATTATTCTCAATTATTTATAATTTTCAGTTACTGAAAATAATGAAAATACCCCAAACAGGTTGAATAATATATTATTTTGAAAAGACAATGTGATTTGTAGGAGACATATTTTAAAAACTATTTACTGGTCTAGCATAAAATGATACCTGAATGCAATTCAAGAGAATTGGTATAGAAAAGATGTCAAAAATCATCACTTTTTAAAAATTTGCATACTTCTAAATGCAATGAAAATAGGCTAAGGTGTATATTTGTGAATGTAGTGTTTTTCTTTGAGTGGTAAAAAATATAGGTGGCTTATTTATTTAATTTGTCTTGCAGCGAAGAAAAAGAAAGATTATTGCATCCTACTTTTTTTTTTTTTTGAGACTAGGTCTCACTATATTGACCAGAGTATTTCCAAACTTGCAGACTCAAATGATCCCTGACCTCAGCCTCCCAGCGCTGGGATTTTAGGCACATGCCACCGCCCCCGGCTTGCATCCTACTGTCTTAAGACAACAGCTATAACATAAATAAAAACCCAGTCCAGAAACAGGGATTCCTTACTAAGAGTGACAATGGGTATTTACTTAGCTTTCAGAACTTAGTGATAACTATTAATTTTTATTACTTATCAAAAACAAAAAATTATTAGATTTATTATTCTTCCCCATAGTTGAAAATTCCACAAAAGCTGAGTTCCACCCCCCTGTGTCTATGACTTATTCAAACCATAATAAATCTGTAATTACAATTCTTAACACTGGGGTCTGGCTACTTCTAAGGGTAATTTTGTGGTCTGCCAAAGGGTACTGTTAATTAAATGGGAGCTCTCCCTTGTTCTCAAATGAAATACATAAAGGACCAATACATATAAAGCAGATTTTAGGAAACTGCATTGGCATTAGTAGTGGGTCAAGAGTTTGTTCTCTAAAACTAAGTGGTACATTGGGGGCATTTGATCTTGGCCTCTTCCTTCCTGGTATATTCTGGGGAAAATGCCTGGCACACCAAACCACTTCTAGTCTCAGTTCAAAGACTTGGCATCCTGCTCTAGACTCATCCTGTGGTCACCAATGCCATGCCAATCTCATTTGTACCCTTTTTAGGTGACAGAGGTAGAACAGTTCATCTCTTATGTGTTAAAGTCTGGCTCTTTAAATCTAAAATTTTCTGACTTTTGTGTAATATACATCAAAAACTACTACCATTTGTGTTAGTGTCTTTCCTCAGATCCGGAGACATTGTCCTTTTTAATAACCTCAGTAAATAATGTTAAATTTTCCCAAACAATGAGAAACTGTTCCCAAATAGCAACCTGCTACCTAGTCTGGCTTCTGAGTATTTGGTTCTTTTCCTTCTTTGTATGTTCTTCTAGTCAAAGAAACCACTTTGCCCAGATGTAGGTGTGTGGCTTTGTATCCTAGAAATGCAGGTGGGCAGAAGATTTTTGGAAGCCACTACTACAAAGCCATAATGAACTTGAAAGCTGGTATGATTTATGGTAGCAACATATGCTGCAAACCGTCAGGGATTATCAAAAATGTTTCAGGGAAATGATTTTGTTTTTTTCATTATCTTCTCATCTGTCAAATACAGCTTGCCTGGATGGTCAACCACACAGTCCAGCGGGTCTACATACTTTTAAATCTAGTATTGAACAGTGCTTATAACAGTGTGCTGTGGAATGCCCAGGGTATAGCCAGGTTCAAGATTTTCATCTCTCAAAGTTTCGTTGGAACTACTTTCCTTGTAAAAATATGGTTGAAGTATTTTCAGCAAAGCCATCCTCTCCCAGTTCCAGAATCATCTGCTGTTCCCACCTCTCCAAATAGGAAAGCTGTTCTGGTGAAGGACTTGGGTCACACTTTGTATCGTAATCTCTTGCAAAGGAGTTATAGGCTCACACATTGCATTCAGTTTTATGCATCTCTCTGGATTGGAGCTAGGAAGTCAGTTCCATGGAACACTTGGTTCCTCATCTTGCTTTGGGCATTATTCTTACTCACAGGTCCATATGATAAGGCATCTTCCTAAAAAATGATTCTTAAACCTGAATCTGACCTCTGAATGACAAGGTAGACCATACTAGCGTATTTTTCTTCATTCGCTTCTTCACAAGGGCTCACTTTTTTCTTACAGTCACATTAATAGAGGAAGTAGAGAAATCCACATGGGGGGCTTATTCTACAGAAAACCCCTTTGAACTTCTGAGTTGCCAGCAGATGGTCTGAAATGCCTTCATCTTTAGATTTTTCTTTCACTTCCTTCTAGTCTACTTGTAATGTTGAAAAAACCCTTTTTAAATTTTTGCATTCCTCAGAAGCCACCACATTTCACTTAACTTCCAGGCACAAACCATGGGCAGCTTATTTTCTTCTGCCTCTTAAATATTTATTTAAAGGAAAAATATGCAGCATGATTTCATCATACATATGCAATCTCAGTGTGTGTACATTTCCAAAAATGGTCTAGTGTGCAAGGCAGAATATGGGGTTTGCCAAACCACAGAGAAAATTTTTACTTAGAACTATAAAATGCTAATAATTTATTTAGGAATTGAAAATTTGAATTTTAAAAAAGTTATCTTACAGAATATAAATAAATATTTGCTGTGTGCCATTTGCCTTACCAGAAGAGTCATTCCAGACGAGATAAAGGAAAACCTCTCTTGTTAACAGTCCCTAAAAAAACTTAGGGACTAATTTACTGAAATGACCTCCTGAGATGCGTCTGGTAGCCAACAAATATTTATTTAAAACACACAAGTTGATTCAAAAATTCTCACTGAATTTACATAATTTTAAATTATTTTTGATGTTTGAGAAAAATAAACAGGCTTTTTTATTTAATTAACAAAATGTTTGCTCCAAATAGAGATTTTTTTCCTACAATTTGGTGAATAGCTTATTTCCAAAGAGATGTGTATGGCATGATTTAAAGATGGCATATTGGTAGCACGTATGCTATCATTTTTCCCTCAAGCCATGACTGACATTACAGTCTATTGTGGTACTCTATTCCAATTTTTTTTTGAATGTAATACAAAAGGCCACTAGTAATTGATCTGAAGTATCATGTGGTATCAAACTTATCTGTCATCCTTGATATGGCTGTGCAACAGATTTGACAATTTAATTATAGTTTTCCTTCTCATAAAACTGAATAGTAAAACCCACATTTATCAGCATTGATCTTTATCATCTTACTTGAAAAGCAGTAGGATGTTGTGTATATATTTCATTACATCTGAAATGGAACATAATGTCGTGCCTTTTTACTATTTATGTTGCTACAGTGCCACTATTCCTTCAGATCCAAAGATAATATGTCCATATAATCACTCATAGCCCAGCTCCCCTTCTCAAATCCTCCCCTCAGCCAAGTTCTGTCCATGTTTTTCAAGGATGTCTCTAGTTACTTTCGGATGTAGATGGCGACTTTTCATGGGAAAAGACAAAGGTGGAATGGTAAGATAAAGCATTCTACTAATTTATTTACTTATGAATATTTTCATTGAAAAGTTATCATTTTTCTACCCTGACTAGAGACATGAGAGAGAAAATATTTACAATGATTTATTTTATTTGTTTCTGTTTAATTTGTGCTACTCAAAGAGCCAGTCAAATGGCTGTCAGAAGTATAAACCAACTCCAAAAAGTCACACCTGACTTTGTTCAGTCCTCCACTGAGAGATTCCTATATATGGATCACCCAGAGGCCATATTCCCAGCTGTTCTGCTGTGCTAGTTTCTGGCAAATACATACTTTAAAGTAACTCCAAATGGCTCCAGGAAGCTTTGAGGCCACATGTTCTCCCGGGTCTACTGCTTCCTGAGGTCTGTCACTTGGTACCTGCTGGGGAATGTAAGGAAAGTGACTGGGGCCTATAATTACAATGAAGACAAGGCCTTAAGTGAGAACTGGTGCATGGATACTATGGGTCCAGTATTCAGGACTGGGGATTAAGTGAAGTTGGGAAATAAAAGTTGCTCAGCTGAGGGCTGAATCACAGAGACTGGAACTCCAGCTGAGAGTTACAAGTAGAGAAACCAACAACCAAACACAAACTTGATGCTCAGCCAACAATTGCCTCAGCCAGATGTTTTTATTATATATTTTTGTTTGAAACAAGAGCCAGGTCCCAAGTGGGTCTGTCTTGGAACCGCAGATGAAGATAATGAGGATCAGCAAGCTGGAAGAATATAGAGGGAGCACAGAGAGTAGCACCTAGCAGATCTCACCTGCTTATCATTTTTCTGAAACATAAGTACCATGAGGGCAGGGGATAGCATCTCTTTTGCTTGCTGCTTTGTTACCAGACAGTAACTGGTACATATTATATGACCAATGAATGTTGGGTAAATGAATTAGTCAACAGATGAGGTAGTAGACCACAGCTGAGAAATTCATTCTTGGAAGAATTTTGGTATTCAAAATAATAATGATTTGGTGTTTGAATCCTTACTTCCAAGTTTGTGAATTCTAAATTTATTATGACATACATTTTTCTATGTATATGTAATAATGAATGTTTTACAGTGATGAACTCATGTTCACCATCAATGTGAAGGCCTATAAAATCAATATCTAAACTCTGAAACAACACTGAAAAGAAACAAGAATAATTTCTCAAGGTCATCCCAAGAAAGATGTAGTGACAAAAATATCAGTGTCGGGTAGTTCTTTAATATGGTGTTTAAAAATACTAAACATCTTCCAATCTTGAGAACTAAATAAAATAATTTTATATGTTAGTCCACTCATTGGTTTTTGTTATTTGATGATGTTTTAAGAAAAACACAAGACTCAAGAGGCTCAAATAAAGGAGAAAGTATAATTAATACATAATTTATTTACATTTTCATCTTGAGTTACTTGGATTTGTTTCTTAAATCAAGTTTCTTATCTGTAAGAAAATGATTAATAGAATTCATTAATCTTCTTAGGTAACACAACAATGCTAAATTGTGCAAAAGTGCCTAGTCAGAGGTGCTAGGAAAGGGGATTTAGAAGAACAACAAATTTTAAACACACCTCCACTCCTGCTTATCCTTTGGCAAGATTTTTATCTTTATATTATTTTGGTGATTTTATTTTAGAATGGGTCTGTTACAAATAAACAATTTCCAAAGAATGTGTGAATTAACCAGTGGTTATAAAGAGCTTTGAAATGATGATGTGCTATCAATGCTAAGTCAAATTATAAAATTGCACCTTTGCAAAAATGCTATTGTGGGAATAAATGAATCTGAACATTGTATTTACAGTGTGATTTGGTTCTGAAATAGAATATTCATAATAGGCCTCAGCAGGCGACAACAAAATGCCATCTTATCTCCTGTTGATAGACCACAATTTCAGAAAATTATCTTTACAATGGCATCTGAATAAGCACCTTAATTTGAGACTGTTTCACAAATAGATACATAGATTATTATATAGCTTGCACAGCCTTTGAGACATAAAAAGTGAGGGGAGATTCATTAACAAAATTGCTGTTGTCGCTCCTTTCCATTTTTTCGAATATAATTTCTATTCTTTGTGATCTAATTTTAACAAGCTATGTTGAACAGAAAGATAAGATAGAAAAATATTTCAGTGTTATGGATCAAATCTGAATTTAGGTTAATAGGTTATCAACCTCAAGTTAAATTATATTGTGAACTTGGCTTGTGGCTCATTTAGTTTCAAGAATAAACAACTCATTCCTACCCAGAATTTCTACAGCATGCAAATCTTATATTCAACAGAAGTAGAACAATAAATAATTCTAAGGATCACGCTCCCAGATTTCTAAATAACTGATTAGATCAAAACATATCTACGTTTTCGGTATGTTAACATACCGAACTTGTTCTGTTAAAATTAACATGTTCTGTAAAATTAAGAGTAAGATCTAGATATAAAAGTGGAAAATCCCTTGGGAAATTTTTGAGAAAATAGAGTCCAAAATATCTAATAAAATTTAGGGGCAAACTGACATAAAGAATTTATTTTGGAGTGAGAAAAGGATAGGGAGAGGGTATGGAGGGCTCTGTTGCAAAAGATAGGGAGGGTCTGCACTGAGCTGGGGTAACCTCTGATTTAGGAAAGAAGAAAAAGTAGGAGATTCTTGTCAAAGGTCAAAGAAAGCCCAGGGAACAAGGTCTTGCTAAAACACCAGAAAATATATCATTGGAATTTGCTCTTATGAACACAGGATCCCCCTGCACAAATAGAAATCTGTTATGTTAGTAGCAAAAAGGCTTACAGTGCACAACTCTTCACTCTCATTTCACAGAGGAGGGGATGGAGACCCAGAAAGATTAAACACTTAAGCTCACAACTACATTGAGCCCAAGCTATTTACAGAACTCAAGATCACAATGAGATCCTACAGGCATCACACATGAGGGCCCACAACAGCAACGAAACAAGTTTCCCAAAAGAATCCTGAAGCCAGTTAGCACTAGACTGGCACAGAGGAGGGTAAGTCAGCAGCACCATCAGGTAGTGCTGCTGTTTGTGTGCCAGTCAATCCCTACCACCCACTTCCTTCCCATGAAAAGCAAGCATTTAGGTTTCAGTCATTCTGTTATTTGAGTTGTAGATAAACTAGTGGTGTGAGAGTGAGGACATCCTATGGGTTTCTAGACTAGATAGATAATAAAAGTGTTTTAGAAATATTTAGAAATATCCCAGAAAACTCTGTAAGATAGCAACAGCAGGAAGCTAGTAAGGAATAAAGCTATGTTGTCTGGAGTTTCCTGCTGTCATAGGCACACTGGTGCACTTGCTACCTCTTTGTTTCTTCCTCTTAGATTAACATTGGCTCATCTAAAGCCTTAAGAAATGCTTAGAAAACACTGGGCTCTGGTGACAGATGTGTGAATCAGGGTAGCAGCTGAAACCCTTCATTTTATATTTCAGAAAATACACAGCAGTCACCCCTGGGTTTGATCAGTTTAGCACCCAACCAAGGTAGCATCTTTATATAGTTGTACAAAGAGATGGGGTTGGTATTTACCTTGTAAAATGGACTAGCACGGCCACAACATTCTGCATAAGAGGATCCCTGTGTTGGCTTCTCTAATGGACAAGCTCACTTTTACGTCCCTCCCCAGCAAGCTTGCTGTGGAGTTAGCATGTGCACTTACTGGGGTTGCCAGCTGGAACGGAAGAAGGCTTTAAATTATTTGTGTTAAATTTATGAAAAGGTGGTTTGGATGTGAGCCCAGATATGAATATACAATAGACAAAGTTTGCAGAGTTGTGACACAAAGTCTCAAGAGTTGGGGGGATGTCAGAAAACACTCAGCAGTCAGGACATATGCCTCCAATGTTAATACTTTTTATTCTTCTAACTCCAAAACAGATTATGGAGATGACTGTGAAACAGAAAGAAAAGCTTTCAGTCAAGCACTACCTCCACATAATTTTTTTGAGACATAGCTAAAGCTACTTACATGTAAAAATCTAGGATTTTAAAAATAGAAGTTGTTAGAGGAGATATGTAACTTAGACACTACTACCCAGGAAAATAAAGGGCTTATCATGCAAATGCGAAGTATAAATTTACATTTTTAGAGTCTAATTGAGTAGAGTCTTTCCCAAGAAGCTGACTTGCTTCTGCTTCTCTGGGTGAACACACTGCAGAAGATGTAGTGAAAGTTGTTGGTCAATTCAAATATTGAGAACCTGCAATCATAAAACACTGTATGATGTCCTTCACATGGTAGAAAACAGTGTCACCTCTATTCTTGTGTCCCTTATAAGCTAGTTGGGCTAATATTCTGCAAAATAGTAATGATTATGACATACTACAGAATATTGTGGAGAACATGAATGATGCAGAGACCTGGTTAAGAATATATCAAAGGAAGGACAGAGAGAAACTGCATTTAATTGATTATTGGCTACCAGGAAAAGACTGATAATTTCCTGATCTGGGGATTGTCAAGAAGCATAATTTCAGCTGGAACTGGGATGTGTGCAACACTTTGACAGGGAGAAAGAAGTATGTGAAGAATATTTACCTGGAATGAATCTGCAAAAGAAATAGTTACTATGGGGTAGGAAAGAAAGCATGAATCTGAAGAAGTGCAGGTGACCATTTTTGCTAGAATACATAGGAAAACACGGGAACTAGGTCAAAGAGACAGATGGGATTCACTTTAGACAAGGTTAAGAAGCACAGGAAGAAGCAAGGAGAAAATGGGAAACTCTCAGACTTCCAAGTGGATGAATGAAGCAAGCCCCTTTTTTGAGGTTAATTGATTAGAACTGGAGATAGGTTAAACATTTTGAATTTGATTTGCGGCAGTTGAGATATAAAAGGAAATTTAGACAAGAAGGACATTATAAATATGTAATTTAGAGATCTTTAAGATGATTGGATTTGTGGGACAAATAGGAATCAGGAGTGATTCCAGAGTTCCAAGTATGAATAAACAGGAAAGGAAGAGATCAATAAGAGAAATGGTGAAGAGAAGTCCTTTGTAAGGGAGATGATGCAAAATATGATATTTATCTGTTTAAATGGTCTGTCAGCAGAATTTGGAAGTTTGAATTTTATGTTTAGATCAAATCTAGAGCTACACAAAAATTTGTGGATCATGTGACTTAAGTGGCTAAAGTCAAAAAGGCAATTCAGGGCAAAAATATTTGGGGCAAAGGCAATATTTTGGCAAATGGCTATAATTAGTGTTGGAGGAAAAAAGAGAAAGTAACTCAAAAAAGTGGTCACGGGAGTGGATAAAAAACCAAAATGATGCAATATCATGAGATGCAGGGAAGAAGAACATTCCAGTATGCAGATCATAGCCAACAGGGTATAATGTCATATACACAAAAGTTAAAGAAATTAGGGCTAAGATATAGCAATAGTTTGGGGGATTGAAGAGTGCTATATATATATTTCATTTATGCTTTTCTATCTGAATTTATACTACAAAATCCATGTAGTTTCATATTTCTTGACTGTGAATATAGTAGCACTAGTTCCTTTAACTGATTGGGGAAAGATGATCTCCCTGTTGCAACAACCACCACTATATTTGTTCCCACTTTGCTGTTTAACTATGGCCTGTTTTATAGTTTGAATGTAGTACATATAATTCTAAAATGTTTGAGCACATGAGGGAATAATGAGTTATTTTAAAGCTATTAATGCAATTATCAAGTTTGTGATTCCAAGATAATATCTTCTAGGAGGTATTCCAGAAATCTCACCCATTTAGATTTTTAGGAGGCCAAAGTTAAACGCAGAGATTCAGGCAACTTATTAGAAGAATGTTCAGAAATTCTTGTTGGCTGAACATTAGAACTATCTCTATTGTGGCTATGCAATGTTTTTGAAATATTTATAAGTGCCCCCACCTAAGGATGCAGACATTTCTGTTTACAGTCTGAGCTTATTTTAAGGAACAGAACCTACGGATGCACTTCCTGTTATAAAACTACCTAGGCTTTATTTAACATATTCCTCTTGTATTTACAAGACACTTCCACCTACGTTATCTCATCAAAATTGTATTACTGAGAGAGGGAGAGAAAGGAAAGCATTTCTTTTTTTTTTCCAGAAAGAGAAAAAGATGATCGAAAAGTTCCACACAGTCTGTTTTCCTCCACCAGCCCCTGATGCTGCTACATCTTTCTGAAGCACATTGGTTGGCATGGCCCAAGTCACAGATTCTTTCAGTGTCATGTTCAAGTCACATATAGATCACAATCCACCCCATAGGACTTGTGTCCTGTCTCACAGATGGGAATGAATGGCAGAGGTGCAATTATAACCCATGCCCCTAATTCTCACCAGAACACTTTTTCACAGAGAACTGCTAACATAGTCCCCTGACAATCAGCAATCCCCAGCTTGCGTTAATGAACTAACCCACACATCAAGTATGATGCTAAAACAGCTAAATGAGAATATGACTTGAAGGACAGAACCAATATATCCTAACAGCTTCTCAGTAGTCTTCCCAGACACAAAGAAATGGGCCCTGCAATAAAGGGTAAGGAAAAGGCGATTTTTTCCTTGAAAATACAAGTAGAGCAGTTCAATAGTGCTAAAATAAAAAAGCTGCCCTTCAGTCTCATGTCAGCAGCATCCGTTAAAAAATGAAAATATAGCCTACCCCTATGGAAGCTAGTAGGGCAACTTCACTAATACTTTTGTCTCAGTGGAACCAGGGTTGAAATTTATTCCAAACATGCGCAGTGGCAGTCAGGCAGACTATGTGTGCGGAAAAGTCTGTTCTCAATGGCTGTCTACAGACAATTTGCAGCCTTTGATTGCATTGCTGAGATTGGAAGACTCCAAAATTCAAGTTCTGAGACTTCTGACTATGCTGGCTGATTGCGGGAGGGGAAACCTGGTCAGATTCTTTGAATGCAGAAATTCAGCTACCACTTCTGTGTCCAGAGAGTGACTGTAAAATTTTCTCACTCACATCAACCATTTACTTGAGTGGTTATCAAAATTGCCCTTTCACTCTTACTTCACTGAATTTTGCTTGCCTCTTACAGAATATCTACTGGGAACCATAGATTCTACTCAGCAAAACATTCGTTTTCACTTCCATTTTTCATTTTCCTCCTCTTCTTTTTCCAGATTTCAGCTATTTAGTTCCATTAAGCTAATATCTGTTATGTACAGCATGTTCTTTTGGATTGTGGAGAGTAGGACTATAAGACATGATTGCTATCATCATAGAGTTCAACAACTGATGGGAAACAGACACCTATACAACTAGAAGGAAGAAGCTAAATAAATGGGTATGGAATAAAGGTGCAAAGAGAGTAGTTTGCCAGATTAATGGAGATTTTTAATTTCCATTGGCTGTCATTTTTTGAGAAGAGTAGATTTAACCAGAAATCAAAAATTTAATACCTTTCTAGTATCTCTTCTGTGACCAAATTTACTTACAAATAAATGCCCATTTTCTCATTATTAAAGAATTGATAAACAAATATGAACCAACATAAAAAAGGTAGAGATGTATTCTACATCTAAAAAACAACACAATCCAAATCTGATGAGGTCAACTTTAATGCTACCAGGTTTTGGAGGGTTGTGTTTTTTGTTTATTTTTGGTGAAGAGTGTGCCCTTTAAATTTGGGCTTTAGTATTTTTATTTTTTAAAACTATTTCTCTAAAACTAAGATTTTGGCCATATCTTAATTTTTTCCCAGGTCATTTCACGATTTTACATATCTCACATAATGACTATTCTCAGTATTTGTTGATTAGGAAGTCAGACAAGGACTTAGAACTGACTGACCTTTACTATCTCTGGGTTTTCTGAAGGAATTTAAGATCACAAATAAAGAGATATTTAGTACCCTTTTTCAGGCCAGAACTGGCTGCTCTCCTGGTGACATGCTTGTCTACCACAGAAGCCACAAACCATCACCTCCAACCTGACTTGCTGCTGGTATAAGTACCTGACTAAAGACAAAATATTCCAGAGCATCTGCTTCTTCTCAAAAACCACTTCTGTGTTTCCCAGAAGAACTCAAAACCCAGTGCCCAAGCAAACAGTCTCTTTAACCCTTACAAGGTAACCATGGCAAGTACAAATACTCAAATTGTACAAGTAGGAGAGCTGTGGGAGAGCAAAACTTTCCAGCTATTTGCTCAAGATTAAGTAAATGAGCAGTGTTTGGAAGGGAATGCCATATTCTTATTCCTAGGACTGTGAGAAAGCAGTGAATGCAGCTGGTCTCATATATCCCTTGAACCAACTGTATAAATTGAACTCTGTGTTGCTTGGTTTTTAGACTCTGAATAAATATTGTATTTATATATGCATTCAAACTCTATTAATCAAAAGGATCAGAATTTATATATCTAGCTCCCATCTCCCATTTTATTCCCAAGGGCAAGTTTTGACTGAGTAGAAAATCACCAATTGGTTGGCAATTTCTCTACACAAATTTTAACCTTGTTGACTTAATCTGAATTAAGAAGTTAAAATGTTAAGCCCTTAGAAATAGTTGACTTACATTTAAACTTTTTTTCCTGAGATGTTTCATAGAAGAAAATGGACGTGAGTTAAAAATAAGCTGGCAAAATTTGTAAGGATTTTCTCATTTAAAAGGCACATTCCCTTCAATCACAAAGGTGAGAAAATACCTAGTGCAGAAACTGATCATCAGTCCGCAGTTAATTTAGGTTTTCTACATCTCAGTGTTGTTCACTGTAAGATGGGGGTGACAGGAGATGATGTGGACCATTCCTTTGTAAACACTGATTATTTAAATTAAAGGAGCAAACACATCTTAACTGAATAAGATACAAGATATATACATTCAGACCTGGATTTGATGAGGAGAAAAAAGATGTTCTGAGGCAACTGAGTAGAAAGAGTCAACGTTTTTTTCTCTCATCTCTTCTGCAGAATTCACTAGAATTCTGAATGAATGCAGTTCACTTTCTGAACTATGAGTAAAGATTAGCTGATTTCAATAATAAGTCAGTGTAATGAGCTGGCTGGGTGTCCTTCAAGGCCAGTCTAAGAGTTAAAATAAGCTCTGCTATCCCTAACTGACCTGTATATTAGTCACAGTTCAACCAGCCAGAGAATAACAGGAAGAAAAATCTTCTTTTGAGGCGTTATATTCTTCCAAGTCACTCACTACTACAGTCAGGATTGATTGCAAACACCCAATTAAGAGGCATTTGGAACCTGATCTGAACACTAATCTTGTCTTGTTCTTCTTCAGATTTAATGATCAGCCTTGATGAATACTACAATGGCAATTAGTTAAGCTGATTCTGTACCTCTTTTACAAGCACACACATGCACACACATATGTGTTGGTGTATGTGTGTGTGTGTGTATTGGCTGAAGTATATCAGCATGCATGCAAGTATCAATTTTTATACTGGAAAGAAAGGAGTTGAGAATATTCTTGCTGGCTGAAGGCATATGTTTCTTTTGGATCAATTTTTTAAGTGCATGCTCCCCAAAGTGAATCTGGTTTGAAATGCCATGAACATGTTGATTCAATTTGATAAGACTGCAACTAACCTTCTCTTTTAGCTTCTCATAAAGGTTGCTTCTTTTAAATTATAGGATTGACTAACACACAATAACTCTGTAACTTGAGATTCAGTATGATCAAATATAATTGCTTATAGTAAGATAAAATAAAGAAAATTAATTTTATTAAACACATGGGGTTCTGTTTAAATTAAATCAGTGCTAATGGGGAAAAAATCAAAAGGAAGAAAATAGATAATTATCTGCCTGAATAGTAACCAAGGATGCTGCAGGTGGTAGCAACAACATGGCCAACAGTTGTTTGAAAAGGGCTCATTCTTATCCTATCAATAGTTTTGTAATTGAATTGAGTTGGTGGTGGGAAATTACTTCCCACATTGGGAAAGTCACTTGTGATTAAAACCAGTACTGACAAGAAAAAATAAAGCAAAAGAAGATTTTTCTAGTTTACTTTGTATATAAAGCAGGCTCCAGATAACAAATTTTGTGTTTAATATTACTATAGTCTATGCACCAAATGCAAGCATATCTATATTAACCAGCCACTGAAAAACATGAGAAAATGTAGGACTTTGGTTCTTTATAAATGAGACAATATACACTTTTTAATCTCCATTTTAAAGAGCAATATATTTAAAGACAGTACATATATATTCTAAGATTAAAGTTTAATTTTATTTGATTTTAAAATTTATACAAAGGGAATTATACAAGTCAGGATAGTGATCACCCATAAGGCCAAGGTTTGTGACTGAAGGTGGACAAGTGAGGCAAGTACTTCCTAGGAAGCTGGAAATGTTTATTTCTGGATTGCTGTATGGAGGTGCTCGGCTTATACAATTTTATCAAACTGTACACTGACTTCATATCTTCTAAATACACTGTAATTAACAGTGCACATAATTCCATTTTTATAGAGAGAATGGAGACATATTTTGACTTAAAATACACATTTTTTCCCATAAAGAAAGGGTTTTATTTTGGTTTAAAACCCAAGACTCAGAATAGGTGAGTAACTTGAATACAAAGGGCTCAAAAACTTAACAATTAAGATAAATACTATTTAATGCAACATTAAAAAAATCAAAATTAGTACAAATATACATGTTGAACAAAATAAATAAGGGAAGATAAAAGCAAATTATATACATGGAAACCAAAAACGGAACTTACATCCCCCAAATTGGCAATAAACAACTAAGTGACCATTGTATAATTGCATTTGCAGGAATAATCAGATTAGAGCAACTAAGGGAAGATTAATTTTCATTCAGTGAGTTTATATTCTATGAAAATAAATGAAATGAGCAGTATTTCAAGATTGTAATAATTTAAGTCATTTAAAAGGGAGCTTTAAGGAAACTGTGATTTGTTCCAAAATAATTCCAAAATTTGAATATAATCTCTATCTAATCATAACTTTACTATAATTAAACTTTGCATGGAGATATAAAAAGGAAATCTTCCTTTAAATAGAATTAGGAAAAAGGACAGCTATTACTGGTTATAAAAGTATTGGGGATAACAGACCTAAGTTATAGACAGAAAAACAGCTATGCCGTTAACCTTGCTCTTGGTGAAACCCTATGAGACAGCATTGACAAATGAGGCACTGAAGTCAGGAACTTGTCAGTAAGGTCTTTCTTGCCTTGATACTACCATCTTTTTAAGACCCTTTTTTCTGGAGCTTCACATTCATTTTCTTAATGTTTTTACCCCAATGTCTGTGAAATTTTTATTGCTCCCCAGATGATGACATCTGATCTGAATGTAACCACACACCTCTTGGCTCAGCAGTATTTGTCATAAGCCATTATAAATTATCGAGCTGATAGTTTGCATTGCTGGGAAACTGGAAAAGTTCCATAAATTCTAACTACTGTATCAATGACATTCTTGTTTATTATGCAGATATAAAGTTTTATGAGATTCAAGATGTCTGCCTTACCACTGAAGAAAACTACAGTGGAGTTAAGATCTAACTAGCTCAATGTAAATACTGAAAGCCATTTACGAGGTACAATGAAAACCACTTTCTGAGAAACACTCAGCAGGTTGTTTTTTTTCTTTCTTTTCTGCTTTTGTCTATGCTTTGACTTTTCACATGTATTTTTAAGGAAAAATCACATTTATTCCAGTCCCTTTACACCTGATCTTCTCAGAAGATCCTCCAGATGCACCCTATAACAACATAACAATAAATCTTGAATGATAGCTAACTAGAAGTTCTAATACAACACTAGCTCCACAGACAGATGTTCTACTACTTCACTGATCGATTGTTGCATACCATACCTCATTCAATGAAAGAACAGGAGGATATAATAGTGTGGTTTTGATGCAGCTTTGTAATAAATCCTGACTTAGTGGGCATAAACATTGATGGTGTCATCTTAAAACTATCACATACAACTTGCACACTTATTTTCTCTAAAGAAATATTTATTCTTTTCCTCTACCCCATGATATTCACTGTAGAACCTTTTGGTAAGGCAGGATTCAGAGTTTACTTAGTAACTCTGAAGATCACTCTTGGTGACATTTGTATAAAAAAGGTTTGATTTATAAATATTTTATAGTATTGTGAAATGTATAAAATTAATTTATTCTATTTGACTGTAAATAAAATAATAATATTTAAATTAAAATAAATTTAAATATTTTTCCTATCATAATGATTGCACCCTACAAAGTAATTGTTCACTTGCATCTCTAGGCTGTTACTCAACATAAAAATGTGCTAATAACTGTATTTGAGTTTTTAGATATTATAAATTGACTGTGCAACAGGTACTCATATGGCATGATTTTGTTTAACTTGTACTCATTATAATGTTGATGAGAAAACCCCACACAAATTGTACACAACAATTTTATAGAAAGACCCAGTTTTGATATATAAAGTTTCACATAAGACCCAGTTTTTAAGAGCAACTGACAATGTTAAGTGAGGATTTACTCTACAAATACTGATGTTTTCAAAAGAAAATAAAGAATACATCCCATCTCTGCATCAACATATCTACTTTGACTTTATTTTGTTTCTTTCAAATGTGCTAACAATCACCAAATTGTTATAAATATCATAGTAATGGCGACAGCTTATTTTGAGGAGAGCTTTTAACATTTCAAAGGGTATTCATATTCATGACCTCATTTTGTCTTACCAGTAAACAAAGACATCATGTAGCAAGTGCTTTTTTTTTTATTGCTATTAGACATAAAATAGCAACAAAGGGAAGAAATTAAACATCTCAAATAAGATAGAGATTGTTCTTAACAGGAATGTTATCTAAAAGATTAGCAGCTTTTAAAATCTCTCTGAATATTAGCTTTGTACCATATCAAATACAATTTTGGAAATTACCTAACAAATTACTAACAACAATGAAACCAGCAAAACCAAAACCAAAACCAAAACCAAAAAACTTTTTGCACATCCAATGTACATTTATGAATTTGTTCTCCCAAGAGTTCTTGCTGTTTTCCATTTTTCTGGGAAATTCTATCCCTCTATGTCAAAGCTATGAATTCTTCTCATAGCTTTTACAAAAGAATGTAAAAGTTGTTCTACTCATCTAGATGTTCAAATACAACCTTCAACAAAGAGCAAGAGTCATGTGGATGAACTTGAACACCAGTGACTATAATATCCTAAGTTCCTTCTATCTTTTTGGCATTTTCCTTTATAAAGCAATCTCATAGTTACACTTCAAACCATGGCACAAACATATGTTCCAGAGTCATCATGTCCATTGACCTCCTCAGGCTAAAGAGTTCAGCCTTTCAAGACAAGCCAGAAGATGACACCATCACGGAGAATAAACTCTGGGTTGCTAAAATTAAGAAACCACCTTACTCTATAGAATTTTTAAAAAAGTCACCATTATAATTACAGAAATGAGCTTCTTGACCATCTCATTTTCTTGACTATGTTGTTGATAGCTCTAACATTTCCTTTTCTATAAATTTATAATTATTTTAAAAGAAAAGAAAACCAAGCAAATCCCTTTATATTCTAATCCCATCATATTCTACTTGACATCATGATGTGATGAACAATGTGTACCAGATGCTCTTGTAGGCATTTACATATAGGAAGTCATGCCACTGACTTCTTCCTATACTTCTTTTCCAGATGTTAGAGGCAGTAGTTTATACCAGTTCACAAGAACCAGTTGTATTTCTTTGTAGCTTGCACACAGCAACATCAGAAAGGCAATTTGAAGTTGGCAATGGTGGACATATTTACATTACTTTCTATATTACAAATCATGACTTGACCCACTGTCACCCAAGATTCAGCTACTAAATATTTATCAGCATAACTACTATAAATAAACTATTGTCTAAATCGAAAGATTAGCATCTACTATATGATACACATATTCATAGTCATGGTTTCTCAGATCAGGAGTTATAAACATGAGATTATTGAAATCTATCAGTACCTTACTATTAAAATAATGTTATTTCATGAGTACGAGGTACTAGAGTTTCTTAAAAATATCTTCATAGTTTAAATATTGTGAAATACAAATGCAATAACTAAAATAACATAAACCAATATAAAGTAAAACAGAGAACAAAACTCCAGGTTGTCTATGTAATTGTCATTGTATTAAAAAAAAAATAAAAAAGCTTCCATAAAGAATATTGGCCAAAAGAAAGAAAAGAAGAAGTACAATGAGCTCCCTGTTTTCTGGTAGTCACTGGAACACTCAATGGCAACTTTCACACAAGATTAAAATGTCAATATAATACCACTCAGCACCTCCAAATCAGAGGACAAAGGGTAAAGTGGAACTGGTATAATTTCATTGTGCTGTTATACATGCTGATTATTTGGAAATGGGTCAACAGTACAGGAGTTTAGTCCAATTCCATGGTCACCAAAATGCTGAATTCACCTTACTTGCCAGATAAACCAACTCAACAGGTTGTTGAGGACCTCCTACAAATGGGAACACTTTCATGTTACTCTATCTTTTCTAAAAAAAGATTATGTGTTAGTAAACACTGTGTTTTTAATAATGAACAAGCCTGAATAATAATGTTTTAGCCCAATGGGAACAGTAGCCTGTATACAATGTGTGTGGTTATATCAAAATGACTTATTTTAAAGCTTGAGAAAATAGATCAGTCTAAGTGAGAAGCACTTTAGAACTGAGATTTAAATAGATTGTGCTCCTTTGCTAAAACTATATATTTAAACTTCATTAAGGATTGTTATTCATTCAGGTTCAGATGTTTGGAGAAAACACCATGCTCACTGCTACAGATGTAGCACAATGAGGACAGAGACCAGACTTCCAGAGAGAAGAATCAACCTGAGTGAACTGCTACCTGCAATGTTAAAATACACTTTCTGTACTGTAAAAAGCAAAACTTACATGCAAGTTCTTTTATATAAAGTGAGTATATTATCTTTGAGAATGTGGTCATAATAATGAACTCTAGTGTAACTGATGGTTATAAACTTAAAGTCGATGCAACACTAAAGCAGATGGATGAAACGAATATATATTTCAGTCCCATTGTATTCATTATGCATTAATAAATATTTCCTATCATTTTCCAGGAGACTCGTAATAATTAATCTAGTATATAAATTCATAATCCTACTTACTCCATATACAGCTTCAAATCACAAAATGTGCCTCAAATTTTATATAAAATATATAAATTCACTTGTTCATGTAATGTTAGTGTGTATTTAATAAAATTGTGAGTTTTGTTATTAGTGTTATTATTTCCCCTTTCTAGAAAAAAAGAGTGTGGGCGCTTGCGCGCGCACACACACATACTTAACAAGAGCTCCCAAATCAAAAGTGTTAACAGGAAAAAGATTACACATTGAAATTCCTAGTTTGGGGAACTCAGAAATCACTTAACATAATTTAATTTCCATACCACTGACATATGATCTGGCCTAGATTAGAATCCCTCCTGGATCCATTTATAGCCTACATTTCACGCAGACTTTTCCCTCTTAGACGAACTTGACCACTAGATGGTGCTGTGGTGCCCTGTACAAATATGTTCTAGTTCTCACTTACTTGCACTCTCTGTCCTCCAAATCGAAGTGAGGGTTGAAGTTGATCATAATTCTCTGGTAGGGATCAGGAGCTTGAATCAACCATTCACATTTTTGACTTGGGTGATAAGAATGGGGATAACCAGGGGATGTAAGGTACCCTGGGTTTTCAATTTTTATAGTATCGCCACATTTATCTGCAAAACACAAACAAAAATTAAATCTTTCCCTGATTCTCATGTTATATATAAATTACTGGTTATTAAGTATACTATGACTTTTTAAGGGGTGCTTCAAGAAGTTTCCACAGATCCTTCAGCTGATCACAAACAACTCCACCTAGGAACACTTTGATGCCAGAAAGCTTGGCTGTAGGGGGGGAAGGGACTAAGGTCCATCAGGATTCCACTCCTATCTCCCACAAACTTCCACTCCCAGAAAAAGGTCTTCTACCATTAAAAACATTAAATCCCCTCTATTGCTGTTAACATGATCCCCAGGGAGCTTCTGCCTAGACTTAATTATCCCCCAAGAAGTGTAATCACATTAAGAAGCAAGTTCTAAGTAGAAGGTGACTAAAAGATGCTATTAGATCCAGTGTGTCACTTTTTGTTGATAAGTCTGGTCTGTGTCATTGATCAGTGGGGAGTGTCTTCCAAGACTTGGCCTGGCTTCAAGCCAGGTCTTTTTTGTTGTTGTTTTATCTGCCCACAAATCTAAGTGATGCTGAGTTATCTCTGCTCTTGAGATCCAGACTAAAAGAACAAAATATATTTAGTGAAGCAGAAAATATTCTGCTCTAGTGCTCTAAGTACAGTTATTCAGTTTTGGAGACCAGATCAAAGCAATCGGGCAGAAAGAAAAATAAACAGCCACACAACATTAATTCTAATTACCTACATGTTGAAAAAAACCCTACCACACTGAGGTCTGGGCATCACATGTGGCAAGTCATATTCTCACCTTCTGGTGAAGGTGAGCTAACTAGTTTTGAGCCTTCATTTAAAAAAATCCCAAATGCTGAAGTGATTTATTGAAAGCCAAATCAACTACTCTCTGGGCTGCTTTATTGTTCAGTGTAGATTTTCATTGTCACTTTTATGATGGATTTCATACTGGAGAACTTCAGCCTGAAATGCTGCCACGTTTATTGATGCTTAATTTTAAGCAATAAAAATCTGGTACATAAACTATGTAAGAGGAACAGGTATGAAAGAGTAAAATATATAAGACTATCAATCACAAAATTTCAGTAATGGTATATATAGATTTTAATATTGCATCTAATAGATTCCCCGTGGAAAGAGAATGGCATTCTTTGCTCTCAGCATGAATTTATAAATCTACAGAATTTTATTACAGGAAAACCAGGTCAAATGGAAATGAAAGATGAAGTGCACATCAAAAATGCATAAAGCTACATGCATTACAGAAATCATTTCCCATAAATTAAAAGAAGACAATATAAATTGCATTATTTTTCTCAATTGCTAGATGTTTCTGATTGTTTTTGAAGACTTGGGAATAGTCTTATACCGGTTTTCTTTGCCTTAGCCTTTAAAAGCTTAAGGTTTGCCAAGAAGAAGTGTTGCCACTGGAGTTCAGAATCTCAACTGATAATCATATTGGAGTCAGTTATGTGATTCTGCTGAGGCTATTCCATTATTTTAAATGTGGAGAAAACTTGCAAAGTGACCCCATCTCATTAAGTCTCCTCTGGCTCTGTACAAACAGCATGGCAGTGTCTGGCATCTGTTAGAGGAGTGAAATAAAACAGCACTGCTTCTAGTCACTCGACAGAGTCACTTTAGAAGACATTTAGGTGGACTTGGTACCACACCAGAGCTCTTTAATCTGTGACTTCTGAGAAAGTGACAGTGTAATAAGATAATGTGGACTGCTGGACTCCCTGGCTCTGTTAAATCTCTCTAACAGTTGATTAAGAAAGAGCAATTTCTAATGACTCTGGACCATTAGCCCTAAATAAGGTTAATGAATTAATTTAACAGACACTGGTACTCAGAGGAGGTGGACATGGCTTTAAAAGGTCTGCTCAGCTACAGGGGCATGTACTGGCTTTGGTCACCGCAAGCACAGCAACATGGCTTGAAACAACCAAACTCCAGGGTGGAAACTCAGGTTCATTCCTCAGATTTCTGTCGAAAAAAAAAAGTTAAATGTACATATCTCACCTATATGGAGTCTAAAGACTGAAAGTCCTTAGAAAGTCCTTAGTCCCAGTCTAAAGACTAAAAGCTCCTTGCCTTGGGTTTCATATCTATCCTGTAAACACCTCCACCACAGATCTAATCTTAGGAGAGCAGAAGGTGGGTTAGTATAATTTCTTAAGTCTAAGCACTTGAGCTCTTTCAGTTGGAGGAGAATGTTATTTCATTACCTGCCATATGTTAGAGATGCCACCAACTCAGGTTCATTAATAAACTCAACCTCACACTCCCAACTGTGTGCATGTGTGTGTTTTGCTTCCAAGTCTATCTTTCAGAACACTGCTTGGCTTGGTTGCAGTTGGAGGAAATCTATTGCTTCAATCACAAAACCTCCAAAAAGCAAATTAGAGAGATTAATTTCCATCATAAAGACATGATTCAAATTCTTTTTGGTATGAACCTCTCCACTTGTGGTCTCTTATTAAAACAATATACCACAGTAAGTAGTGGATGTTCTTTTCTTCGAATTACTTTGATTGAAATCTAAGCCGACAAAAGTAAATATTTGATAATTAGTTAATAATTGTTCAAGACTGAGTGTAAAGATAGATAATTTCATACCCTTGCCTTCACCTGCTTTACAGTGTAAGTCAAACATGCCTACAAACAGATCACATTTTAAAAGACACGATTTAGGTTACAGGATACTGTTTATAACCCAGCAGTCCTTCATTTACTTAACTGTGGGTAGCTTAGCTTTTAAAAAGCTAAGTGAAAGCTGCAACTAGGTTAGGGATTTTCAGATATCCTGGTGACTTACTCTGTATATATCAAATTCCTTTATTGACACTATGCAACTTTCATTCATACTCCAGATGGAATTAGGGATGACTTACAAGGGCGGAGGAGGGAGTTTCATCAACCCACAAACTACTATCTCTTGCAGGCGCCCATGAGAGGAAACAGTTCAGGAGAGCTGCGAGAGAACCAGGAAGTTCTCCCGGTAAAGTGTTCATTAACTTTCAGCAGCCATCAGATTTTTGAAAGGGAGTCTCATCTAATTGCCTTTGGGAGGAAACATTATTAAGATAATTGGTGTGCTGATCTGGGAAGGTAGGCAGCTCCTACAGCGGTAGGCAAAAACCCAGTCAAACCACCAACTTCAGGACGGAGCCCGAGGATGTGTAATCTTCCTGCCTGAAACCTTCTGGTCCTATTTCTGTATTGCTACGCCTGGCTAGAAGTTTCTTTTTGCCGGGAGGTGACTATTCCCGGTTCGTGCCCGCGGCTTAGCTCCGGTCCCGCGCGCCGAGCGGGAAGCACAGCCCGGGTCGCACGCGGGTCGAGGCAGGGGTGTCCCGGCGCCGCGCTGTCACACGCGCCTGTCACTTACCGTTGCGAAGAGCGCCGGCCGGGGCGAGGGCGAGGGCGAGGGCGAGCGCGGCGCAGAGGAGCGTCAGCCCTCTCTCCATTCTCCTTTCGCGGGTTCCCCAGGCAGACGCGGGAGAACGAGAACGCAGGGGGGGGAAATAGAGCAAAGGGGGTTGGGGTGCGGAATCTAAACAATCCGAAGAGCTTCAACTCAGCGTAGAGCGTGTAAAATCCTTAGGCGGTCTTGGGGAAAGGAAAGCAGAGAGGCAATGCCTTGATCCGAGAGGAACGCTTCTCTTTTTGTGTCTCAAGTCGCCTGCATCCTGTCATTTAGCTCCGGTTTCCTCTCTCTTTTCCCACACTTGTTCCTCTTCCAGGAGCCACTGCCCGGGCCATGTCTCAAAAAAAAAAAAA
>PVHY01001031.1:0-39587 GCA_004024945.1 Uropsilus gracilis | reverse complement strand
CCTCCTCGCCTCCCCCACCTCTTCGTCCTAGTCCTCCTCCTCCCCTTCTGCAGCCCTTCCCTCGCTTCCTCCCTCCCCTCTCCCCCCACTGGCTCTGCTTTAATTGCCTGACAGGAGACTGGGAGGAACAAGTTTCTCGGCGTGCTTTCCCCGTCCGTCTGCCCTTCTCTCCCTGAGGCCCAAGGGGAGGAAGGCGCTGGGTTGAGGCGCCCAGGGCGTGTGGGTGTGTTGTTTCGGAAGGGGGCACCGAGGTCGATGCCAGCGACAGAGACACGCCAGCCTACCTCGGCTTGCTCGCTTAGCGCCCGGGGGAGAGCCCGGCCGCTGCCGGAGGTTCTCCGGGATCCAGTCACCGAGGAGAGCGGAGCGCCGGGGAGGTGGCCGCGGCTCCTCTCCTCGCAACTCCAAATCCCTAGCTGGCGCCCGCTGCCTGGAGGAGCCCGGGGCCACCCCCGCCACTCCCCAGTAGTGCCGGCGGGAGACCCGAGTCAGGGAGCAGCAGGGATCCCCAGTTAGCTCCCAGCCGGGACTGGAGGGAAAGTGTGGGGCGCAAGTGGGGGGGAGGGGGGCGAAGGGGGGCTGGACTGGGGAGAAGGAGACGCAACACCGAGAGGGTTAAGGTCGCCTCTGTAGCTGCGCGCAGAAGCGAATCAGCCCGCTTGAGTGGGCAAGGCTGGACTGCAGCCTCCCACCGCCTCCCTGCCCCGCAGCAGGGTGCGCTGCTGGGTGCCAGCCGCGTCCGTGTGCCTGCCACGCGCTGTGGTCTCCATTGTTGCCCTCTTCTCTGGGGCGGAGGGAACGCCGGAGGTTGGAAGGTGAAAAGCCTTCCAGCTAGGGGGTAGTCGTCGCCCGACCCCGCCCAGCTGCACGTTTCAGAACTCGGGTTGGGGCCTTGGAAATTAGAGGTCCAGTGGCCCCTGTTTCTGTACATCCCTGGGGAGAAGGAACAATAAGGCCGGGGGAGGGGTGCTCTTGGCAGTGTTCGCAGAGCCCGCTCCCGGCCACAGGCAATTGTCACGCCAGTCCTCTAGTTCCTGCCCTCCCCCATCCCCCGAGGCGCACATCCTCGCCGGTGGTTGGATGCCCCCCAGGCTCAGTCCCAAGGGCTTTCCGGTAACTGCTTCAGAAGGCCTCTGCGGATACGAATGGCAAGGACATTTCAGGGAACAGTTTCGTTCCCCGAAGAAGCCCTTGACCCGGGTGAAAGCCCACCGACGCCCTCCGAAGGAGTTCATGGGGAAGGTGAAAAGGTCACCCTGTCTCTGGGGTATTGGCGTTTTGTATTCATCCCGAAAGCAGAGGCTTAGTCCTACCTGGCACAAAGAGCTGGCAACGGAGTTTTAGGAACCAGAGGGTCAAAGGTTTGGGCGAAAGAACTAGGGGCGCGACGGGAGAAAGGCATCCCAGGGCGCCCAGTCACAAGCAAGCACTCTCCACTCTCAGTCCAGGCAGGCGGGGCGACATACCCCCCTTTGGGGGCTTGCTTCAGAGGTACCTCTGCTCAGAGGTACCTCTGAAGGAGCCGACGGTCGCCTGGTGTACCCCGTCAGGGTATGCTTTTCTTTTCGCTCACCAGCTCCTGGGGATCCTCCATCACCAAGGTGGAGGCGCCGCGAACCAGCCTTGCTCCTGGGGACTTTTTCCTGGCACCAGTTTCTTCTTTCTGGGTTCTCGAACTCGTGGGAGGTGCGGGTGGATAGGTGGCATTGTGGGAATAAGTCAAAAGCCTGGGTCCACCGAAAAGGGTAGTGGCAGGGGTGGGCAGTATGCCGCCCTTGCCCCAGGGGCCAGCGGGTGGAAGGTGGGTCTTGGGGGAGGTGTGTATGCTGCGCCATCTGCACCCTGCACAGACCTTGTGAAGTAGCGCTGAGGAATAAAGCTCTGACGTTTGGCTATGAAGCGCACCTCCAGCTGCCTCTATCTCTGCCGTAGGCCAGTATTAGTCGCTAGCTGCGCCCAACCAACGGCATCATCAACTTTGGGGTGACCACAAACAACCACAAGTATAGGAGGCTCCGCAGGTTGACAGAGGGGAAGTAGGTTGGTGCAGCTGTTCAGGCGTTTTGTAGTTAGAGATACAGGCCTTCTTCCTAGTGGGAACTGAACTGCGGCAGGGGGAGTCAGTTTTGACCTGACAACCTCAGAGGGGTGAGCAAGGGGCCACACTCGAGAGACTTAACTCTGTTGTGTTTAAGAAAATTGCTGCCAATCTCTTTCCCTGCAGACTGTGCATCTTTTCAGACTGGAGGCTAAGTCACCAGCTCTTGCACTCAAACTATCCCTCTGCCTTTGCCCCATTCCAACTCCTTCCCCCCTTTCCAGGACCAAGGCTCTTCAAACTTGAGCACTTTGCCAGCTTTTCCCCAACCTGTAAAGCAAGCTATAGTGTGTGTGTGTGTGTGTGTGTGTGTATGTGGTGGGTAGTGGAATGGGAGGTAGAAGGAGGAGGGGTCTCAGAACGTGGGAGGGGGGAATGATTATATAAACTGTATGCCTTAGATTTCTCTGGTTGTAGCTGATCTGAGGCTTTTCTAGACCCAGTTTTCACATACAACGGGAGGTAATGGAACCCGACTGCCCTGATTGATAATTGCTAGCTGATGGGTTAGTAAAGAGCCAAGTGTCTTTGCTAACAACCACTTTCTTCTGCTGCTAGATTCCACTAAGGGCCAATAAGGGTCAGTTTTAGATTTCTGCCAAGGGAGACAAGTCCCCACCAAGGGAGACAGACCTAACTCTATATGAGAATGATTGACAGTAAAAGAATTTGGCTTTGGTCTAGGTTGATTTTATTTTGATCTCAAGAACACATCACTCTTCCTGACATCACAAATTCCTTGACTGGATAGAACCCTGGTACATTTAAAAGAAGATGCTAGACTAGGCTTCCAGACTGCAGAAGGCTTTGGGTGCACAGGACTCAGCCTGCAGGGGGCAGCTGCGGGAATGACACTGGGTTTTCAGCTCCTGTGGTAAATATTTGATTCATTCCTTTCATCAAACTCTCATCAGTTTGTCAAAAGTAAGATGAGATCCATTCCTTCTAAGAGGCCATTTATTACAGTTACTAACCTAAAGTATTTCAGGTTGATTGCAATATGGAGATTTGGGTTGGAATTTCAACACTGAATCAAGTCTAGTCAGTTTGTTTTAAAACATAAAATCCATATAAAAAAGCAATTGAATAACATATTTTCAGTAGGAGCTAACCTATATTTGAAATGTAAGAAGAAAAAGTGAAGCTGGAAAAAGATTTAAAATTTGAACTTTAATTATTATTTTAAGGTCATTCCATTAAAAATTGCCCTTCTGGGTAGAAGGGTAGGAGAACTTTTCTTTAAGGGTACATGCTTGCAGTAAGTAATAAGTCCTACAGACCTAGTGTACAGGGTGTATGACAAATATCAATAACATTGTATTATAAACATCAAGCTTGCTAAAGAAATTAAGGCTAATTATTCTAGTCACTAGAAAGAAATGATAATTATGTGACATGATAGAGGTGTTAATTACCATTATAATGGTGATCATAATATAATATATAAATGGATCAAATCAACATGTTGTACCTTAAATGTACAGCATTATCTGTCCACTATATTTCAATTAAAATTTTTTAAAAAAGGCATTTCTATTAAATGACTAGCATTCAAAATTCAAAAAGAATTGTACTTTGGACCTCATTATAGCTATCATAATTTGGATTGAAAGAGGAAGGAAGAAAATAAATCTTTGATATCTGATCCTTCATTTTTGACATTTTAAAAGTTATCTTAAAAATGAAAATCTTCACATAGTAAAGTGTATGCTCTGGAGTTTGACAACAAAATTACAGTGAAAGCTTGTAATATGGCATGTGCAATAAAAATATGCAGGAAAACAATAGTAAATTTTGAATTATGTTAATGTATATAAAATATTTGCTGGAATTAAAGTTTAGGGCTAGATTTTGAAAATAGCAAACCATTTGTCTGGAAGACTGCTCCTAGTTTATTCTGCCTTCATTGTTTCCTTCTTAGTCAGGAAAATTGAGATAATAATAACCAGTAGAAACACTCATCAAACCAATAAAAACATCATAGGACAGAACATTCAAAATTTAAAAATTTTAAGTGGGATTATCTATAAAATACAATTTGAGCAATCAAATAAAGAAGTGATTTCTTAAATTTAATCAGTTGTAGATAGAGAACTAAGATTAAAAAATTAGTAGACATTATTTTAAAAAATAATAAAGATTAAAACTGCAAAAATTGTTGAATTTATCCAAATGGAACTTAATTTTATTTTTGCTTTTATTAGATGACTCTGGCTACAATATGGAGAGTAGAGTGGAATAAGGAACATGTGGAATAATTATGAATAATTATGAATGGACCAAGGGAAGAAGATACCAGTTAGAAAGTAATTACTGCAGAATCTAAATAAGAGTTTGAACAATGTCACAATATTGGAGACAAGAATATGTTCCTGATGTATATAGGCACTATAATAACAGAACAGATGATGAGCTGGATATACCAGTGAAGGACAAGACGTGTCAAAGATAACCCTTAAAATTCTTGCTCCCATAATGGCTGGGTGGTTTTACTAGCTTTCACATAAACAGAGAATACTGAAGGTTTACTATGGGAAGAAGATCATGAATTTGATTTGGTCTAGGTTCAGTTGTTAGTTTTCTTGAGCTACTCAAATGATTTAGGAATATAGAGGAGTCATTCAAATTGGAAATAAAAAGTTGTGAGTCACTGATATATAGTCATATATCATATATCATTACAATATAGTAATTGTAAAAATATGGTAATCTAAGTGGAAAGAATGGATGAAATTGCTGAGGAAATTGGAAAAGCAGGCCAAGATGGAACATTGAGAAATATTCAAAGACTAGATTGTCAAGATGAGCCAACAAAAGCCTTGAGACTAAGCATCTGGAGAGGCAGGAGGAAAGCTGGGAGAGTATTTTGTCATAAAAGTTAAGTAGAGGGGGAAGTGCTAGACAAAGAAATTGAATACCATTGACAGTTCTAGTTGGATGAGGACTGAAATACAATTGGAATTGGACATAGTGGTCCCATGGTTACTGAGAGTTGGTTTCAAAAGAGCCATTTTGGTGGAGTAACAGACAAACAGGACTAGGGTTCAAAATGGAGTATGCTGGGGGCATGAAAGGAAGAGAAGGAAACACTGAGTAAAGATGATTTTTCTGAAAGTTCCTGCCTTGAAGGCAGAAGACAGGCAAGCTCTGGAAGAAAAGGTATGGATGGAGGTTACCATCCTCTTCTTTTTGGTTTGCTTTTACGATGGAGACACTCTGAACATTTTTTGTGCTATTGGGGAGAATCTTGTATGGAGGAGCTTGTTGAAAATAAGGCACAGAAAAGATAATCAGGGTGCAGGGGGAATATAATCCAAGGATACAGAGAGAGATTTAACTGACATGAGAAGTGGAACAGCTCCTCTGGTCATAAATGTATAGAAAGAGGAACTGAAGTGTACAATTGCAAGTGGGTTGGTTTTTCTGGGAGGAGACAATTTCTCTCATTTTTTTTTTACTATCATAACAGGTATAGGGAGAGGTATTGGAGGTCTTCAGACAGCAGTGAAATTGAAGTAGCAGACCAGGCTGACCAAAGAAGCTGTAATTTTTATAATTTTGTAGGTTGAAAAATTGGGCTAGGAATGCATAGCCCTAGAAAAGTTAGCAGGTTTTCATAAAATAAAAAAAATTCTGCTAAACTTCTACTTAAATGCTAATGGAATATTAAAGGCACTATGCCAGTTTTGGTGACTGAAAGTAGATGCTGAATAAATGCATTTCCCCTCAAATTATGTTTATGACGGTAAAATACATTTGCATCTTTACACCTGCTCTGGGACTTATAGGTTCAAGCTTTTACAAATATATCATTTCACAGCCTGCCCAGAACTGGTGCCCTAACAATCCTCCACCATGTGGAGGCCCTTTCCCTCACCCAATCCCATCTCACCACATTCCTCCTCTGGTTGTCTCAGTTTTGTAGTCATGTGCTAAGTATATATTATTGGTTTGGTTTTGACTAACCCTTTGTTCTGTTCCTGTATATGCAACATGTATATGAGCCCATTAAGTATCTATTTTTCTCCTTCTGACTTCATTTAGCGTTATTCCAGTTCCATCCATGCTGTTACAAATGGCAGGGTTCATACTTTTCATGACTGAATAGTAATCCACTGTATGTGCACATGCAATTTTTCTTTGGGTTTATACTTAGGAGTGGAATTGCTGGGTCATATAGTAGATCTATTATTTATTTATTTTTAGTAAATCTATTTTTAATATTATGAGAAATGTCTATACTGTTTTCTACAAGGACTAGGCCAATTTACATTCCCACAAACAGTACTTTTTTTTTCCTCATCATTTTGAGTATTTGTTGTTTCTGATCTTTCTGATGTGGGGCAGTCTCATGGTTGCGAGGGTATGTCATTGTAGTTTTGAGTTACATTTCTGTCATGATAAATGATGAACATTTTTTCATGTGCCTACTAGCTTGCCTTCTAAGGAGACGTACCTTTTAGCTTTGTTGTCCTTTTTTGATTGGGCTGATTGTTTTTATTTTCTGAGCTACATGAGTTCTTTTCATATTTTGGATAGTTGTCTTCTGTTGGGTGTGTTATGTGCAAATATTTTCTTCCATTCAGGATATATTTTTATTTTACTGATTGTTTCTTTTTCTTTGCAGAATCTTTCTAGGTTGATATAATGTCATTTGTTTACATTTGCTTTTGCTTTTCTTGTTGCTGGAGACTAATCCACAAAGACATCTCTTAAATGAATGTCACAGAATGTTTTAACAAATTTTGTCCAATGTAATTAATAGTTTTGTGTTGTATATCCTTGGTTTTAATCCATTTTTAGTTAACTTTTGTGTAAACTGTGATATGATGATTTGACTTCATTCTCTCACATGTAACTGTTCAGTTACATCATTTGTTATAAAGACTCTACCTTATTCAGTGTAGATTCTTGGTTTGTTTGTCATAGATTAACTGTCCATATAGGTGTGAATTTAATTTTTGGGCTCTCAATTACATTCTATTGGTCTCTGTGTCTGTCTTTGTCCTAATACCACACTGTTTCAACTATTATAGCTCAATGCAGTCCTTATCAAAGCTCTAATAACATCTTTTAAATAATAGAATAAATATTATAGACATTCATGTGGAACCACAAAAGACACTAGATAATCAAAACAATTCAGGCCAACAATGTTAACAAGTGGCAGTATGATGCTTCCAGACTTTAATATATGTGCATTAAAAAAAGGGAACATTTCTATTATTTACAAAAGGTTAACAAATGTGTCCATTGATAGAAGGGAAAGTGTCACTCCAAACTACCCCTTACAATAATGTCCCCTCTACTTACCCAACCATTTATTTATTTATTTGTTCTTTATACCCTCCATAGAAAACTTAAAAATTTCACTTATACTCATACCAGACATCCATAGACTAACTTTGATAATTCATATGCAAAACAATCAGAATGTCAACCATTTTGTAAAGTCAAGAATTAACAACCATATTTCACACATTTTTCCAGATTTTTGTGTGACTTTTTTGACTTGTTTTCAATTGTAACATAACTACCTTAATAGCTCAGTGGGATATATTGGGCATTATTTTCAACAAAGCTTTCTTTCTTCAGTTTATTATGTGACATCATCGATTGTTAAAGTGTCTAGCTCTTATGTAAAAGATGATAAGTTTACATGTGTCAGTTGATTTTTGGCTACAAAATTTACTGCTTCCTTGAACTTACCCCAGTGTCACATGAAAACTTGTACGATGTAAGTCCTGCAGAACAAGGCAGGCTCTTTGGAACTTTTGTATTTCAAAAGTTTTCACCTTATTATACAATAGGCTAATTTTTGTAGTTAAAACACCATGGTGGGAAAAATAAGTAAGAATGTAGATAGAAAGGAAAAAATATTTGGTAAGGGATAGTCCTGTACTTTCTCATCTTGGGTTTTTTTTTTGATGTAAGTTTTATTTGTTGAAACTGGAGATAATAAAAATGCAGAGCTTGAGGAAACATAAATGTTAAGTGATGGGTAATGGGATATATATACTTGAAATTTGGCATGTATGGCAACAACAAAACAGATACACATATCAGAACTTTGAATTTTAATTTGTAGCCGGAGTTCAAAGTGCACTTGGGTACACCAGCCTCTATGGGCTTTGCTTCTCCTTCTCATGCCAAAATGGCGAGACATTGAGTTCAAATTTGACTAAATTTTGCAATTTTCTGTATTGGAACAAAATATGGGAAATTGGTGGTTTTGAATTTTAGTTTGTATCTTAAAAAGGATAGAAGTGGGGGTGAGACAAAAAGAGAAGTAAAATTTTATTTAAAAATACTTTTATGTAAAAACATTCTTTTTCTTTTGAAATTTCACATTTTTTTTCTTTCAGTTTGCATTTTAACATATTTTTTATTTTTAAAACAGTTATTTTATTATTTTTGGATTTCATACAATGTATGTTTGTATGTTTGTTAATCCCTTGGGAATACCCCCTGACACCCTTCTTCTCCCCCCACCCCCACCCCCCCAGTCTCTCTGTATCCTTTTTTACTGCTATTTATTGGTGTTTGGCCCTTTAGTCTCTTTCTTTTCTGGAGCAATGCCCTTTTCCTGGGTGAAGATCTGCTTTCTTGGGACATGGTAGACTGTGCTACTTAGATTTCCAGTCCTAATTTTGTGTCTGGCAGCCAGTCCGGGCTTGTTTGGCATGAATCAGTGCCTCCTCTTTCTTGCTGGCTGTTCCTCCATTCTGTTTTCTGTTCCATTTTGTGGCTTCTGCTTCTTCATCTTGTTGTTCAGGTCTTTGACTTAGGGAATCTGCCTCCCAGTGTTTGTCAATAGAGAAATTCCTTGATGGGGACAGTCATCAGTAGATGGTTGGCCAGACTGGTTTCCTCAGTTTTTGTTTGCAGCTCTGCTATGAGGCCATTGTCATAATTCTGTGGACTTCCTCCCCCAGTGGAAAAGGGGTATGCCTTGCCCTTGCTGAAGGTGTCTTTGATATGGGATTTTGTTTCCCAGATCCCGGTAATGTTGTACATCTTGACATTTCACAATATTCACTAATATCTTTTATGAGGTCAAATCATTTCTTAAACTCATACTGTAATATTCTTGAGTCTTGAGTCTCTAGGGAAGCAAAGGTATATTTCTCTACTGTAGTTCTGGATATTTAAGCTCCTTTGAGATTTCACAGACTTTAAAATATCTTGAGGCATTGACTGGACCTAGTCAAATATACTTGAATTTAACTCACACTCAGATTTACTCAAATACACTCAAACTTAACATTTGTCTGCCAAACACACCCCTGTCTTAATTGATTTTTAAGAATCTTTGGACCTTAGTCCGCAAATGTCTTTGGTTTTTCAAACTCTGATACCTGTGCAGTTGATATTTAGTCTTACGTAAAGTGAATAGCTTTTATGATGTAAGTAACAAATGTTGTGTCACTTATCAGAGTCAGCATCTCATAAGTCACAGGATACATGAGTGAATGCTATTAGGGTTTTTAGTTGCATTATTGAAAAATGCATGATCTGAATTATTTAAATAAAAAATATATATGGCTATAACTAGGAAATCTAGGAGTTGAGTTGACTTCAGGTTATCTGGAACCAGTGGTTCAATTGTTGCCAATCAATGGGATCTTTCCTGAGTTTTCATCTGAACTGACATGATTCTCAGTGAGTATTCTCCAGGCAGTGTCAAAGGTGGTCATGGATTAAGTGGACCTTGGTTATATCATAGAAAAAGAATTCATGGACAGAAAAGTTTCTCCTCCAGAGTAAACAGTCATCTTTAATAAAATTTTGATTGAATTTACTTGGATTATTGCCTAACTGGTCCTGGACCAGTCAGTTGTTAAGGGAGATGAGTTAGTCTTGTTAGTCAGACTGGTATTGCTGCTCACCCTGCCTGTGGATATGAAGGCATGTGGTTAAATGAATGCAAAAAAGTTATCTCCAAGAGAAAAAAGGGGTTCCTGAATTATATTAAGGGGAAGGAAGACTGGGCCACCAATAGTCACAGGTGTCCACTATTCAGTAGACTACTCCTGATGTTATTAGTTGTTTTCATATGTATGAAAAAAAGTTTTAGTGTATGAAATTTTCAGTTTCTCATTTTTATTTTAATTAATATTTGGTTATGTTTGTTTTGTACTGCTTCATTTTTAGTTATTTTATCTGAGTACCCAGCTTTGGCAAATACCATGAAGCCAGCATTTTTATTTCAAACCTTGAGACTAGTACTTTCACTGTCAGTAGAGCTATAAAGCAGTTGGAGGAGTTCATTTTGACTTCATCTCCTTCTCAGTGAATGTCCTCTTTTATTCTTTTCTCCTTCAAAGAAAGGGAGGTCTTTAAAGAAAAATATCACTTCAGGAGCATACTACTTAACCCATAGTATGGTGAGATTTCAGGGACGATGTTACCCAAGTTGGGAAGGTTCTAGAAACAAGGCAACTTTCAGGATATTCTTGTAAGGATAATGAACAAGGAATATATATATATATATATATATATATATATATATATATATATATATATATATATATATATATATATATATATATATATATATATATATATATATATATATATATATATATATATATATATATATATATACTCAGAATATTCCATTGGGATTCAAAATGTTAAACTCTCTTTGAGGGGGAAATGAGGAGACATTTACTCTGGGGACTTAACCATGAAGACATGACCTTATAGAACCAGTTATAAAATAAGTTTCCTTCAACAAATCAAAAGTTTTTGAGATGAGATGATTGGTTGACTTCAAGCATGAAGTTTGCAATAAATGGTAATCTTATCATGTAAGGAAAGGCTTGGAACAGCATAGCACCTCCAAATCTCATATGGTATGTTTTCTTGAGGTATATTAAGATTCATGGAATGAATTACTTGATTGTACTGAGGTTTATGTGGAGCAGAGCCATGTACATTTGTAGTATTAGCTTATTTTTTTTAACATGTTACCATTCTAACAAAAAAAAAATACACACTTATCCGAAGCATTAAAAACAATGCCAGAGTCTCACCTTGAATGTATAACAGCAAACAATTTGGTGTCAGAGCACTGCACAGAGTCCATCCCAGCTTGACCATAGGTAGTGTAATTCTGAGCAATTGGCTTTACTCTGAAGAGCTGCCATTGTTTATATCTGTAAAAGATAGGCACCGAATTAGGTAATTTTTCATGACCTTATTAGTTGTCAAATTGAACAATTCTACTGTTATGTTAGCATTTAAAAAACTTTGAGTGGTTGTATTGTTATTTAATATGTGAGATCTAGAATGTGTGATGCTGTACAGGGACACAACATGGAGCAACTCATTCACAAACTGCCTCCTTTGCACATCTGATAATGGAAACATTCTCATTATATATACACATATGCAACACACATATATGAATTTGTATGTATCTATATATATAGCTATATATTTGTATATGTATATATGCATATGCATATATATGCATATATGGATATATGCATGTATATGTATATATATTTGTATATGCGTATATATGCATGCACATATATGTATTGTGAGTGTGTATATATATATATATATATATATATATATATATTTGTGTTTGTAACATGAACCATGAAGGTTTGAAGTGGATATGGAGATTGTGCCCTATGTCCATCTACACAAATTGTCAGTTCTAGTAATGAAATTGATAATAAAAATAAAATGCTATTAGGGGAATGGCAGGGGATAGCAAAAGAAAACAAAAAAGTCACAAAAACCAATGAAACAGACACCTCTTATTAAGCTCTTCATTTAAGTATGGGGTAGGTTGATTGATACTCCTATTCATCTGGGAAAAGCGGAAGTGTTTCTTGAAGGATCATAGTGAATTAACTGAATTAAAATTTTAAGGAAAGCAGGGCTGCTTCTTCATGTTTCTCTGACCATGTGCTGTTGTGCTACCAGAGCATTCACATTCTGTCTCTCTGGATACCCTTGCCAATGGAGACAGGATGTACCCTAAATGGGTTTCTGCTTCTTCCTTCCTGGTTCTCACCAGGAGAAATGCAGTATTACTGTTGCCAGGTCAAATGGAAGATAAACAACATATTTTGGCTATGGATTTTTTTTAATGGCATCTCTAGCTTCTATTCCATAGAATTTTATTTTAAATTAGTTTTCAGACTAATCGAGCTTAGCTACAGACTTGGTCTTGAGTTGGAAGGGCTACCTACGAAGTTTTAATTTTTAATGTGTTTCTGGGACAAGCTTGGCCCTTCATGCAGATACCAGATGGGCTTATACTGATTAAATTGTGACTGGCTACAGCAAACATTCTCAGTATTACAAAGTCTAAGGAGTTTGGTTTGTGGTTAACATAAAAGTATTCCTCTATGACATGTGACCCAAATCATGAGGGGGGGTCAGGAAGGACTGTCTTCATCAACCTAACAGAGCATATATTTATTAGTAAAAGGCTTTTGAAAAACACATTCCTTATTAAAGCTATTCTTGGGAATCAATATAAGTAAAGTAAAGTTTTATAAGACCCACAAACATTCCACCTTTTCCCTTGAGGTCATAATGACTATCCTGATTTTAAAATCCCTTTTCTTGTTTCTTCTGAGTTTTCCCATTTCATGCTCCCTGGGAGTTTCTCTGTAAAATAAGCCTTTGGAAAATAGGTAATGAGGAAATTGATGTCTTAATTGAAGGTCACATCTACAAAGATCCAGGTAGATATACTTTGGTTGATAGAAAAAGCCCCCAGAGTGATCTCCTGCTGCCTTGAAAGAGAATGTTGGTTGTGATTTGTCTGAACCACGTTGACCCTGGTTGGTGTCCAGCACGTCCTCTTTCTGAATCTCACAAGCAGGTAATTTCCATTACTGATGACTCCCCACATTTGAAGGAGAAAAGGAAGAGCCCCCAAGGGCTTCCATAATTAAGTACAAACACTTTTATAGCATTAAATGTAAGTCAAATGACTTCCAACTCCTCTTAGTGTTGAGTTCACATACTCTACACAGTCGTGACCTTGATTATGTCCTTTTCAATTCTGGCTAGATTAACACCTCTATCTTTCTATTTTTCTGTTTCTTCTAGTGCTTTTTTTTTACAAGAAGGAAGAAAACAGTGAATTTTTTGTTTGTTTTCTTTCTATTCTTTTTGGTTATTGTTAGCATCTATTCTTGACACACTTTTAGGCCTCAAGCAGAGAGAACATTCTAAATACAAAAAACACTGTGCTTTCAATAACTTGATTTCCTAAGTCATTGGAGGATTCATTCTGGGATCTGTTAGACTGCAAAGTAAGCATTTTATAGGGGTTCCCATGACAGTGTTATTAGCTAGCAGTTTCACCTAAAAAGCCTTCTTAATTTTTTTTTTGCCAATTTACTTGCTCTTTGTGTAGCTATAACTATTAAATATACATTTCCAATATCTTCGTTCCTCTTCTTTCCCTGGTGGAATATTTTCAATTCTATAATTTTAGCTCCTGGTGCTTATTTTGGGTGATTATTATTATGTGTTATTATGGGTTATATGCTAGATCTCTGTTGTGAAATTAGTTGCTGAGGATACTACCTAGTTCCCCAAAAAACAATATTATAAAAGACAGGTCAAATCACAATTTTTTTTTTACGCACATATAGTTAAACTTTTCATTATTGGTAGTTCTGAACTATGAGGTGTCCTAAGAACTTCACCTGGCTATTTCTAAGAGGAATGAGGATGCTAAGTCTATAGCATATGAATAAGGTTGGGTTTAGTAGGTGGGCTCCTCTCCTCGAATTTCAAGAAGAATTTCCTAGATAGGGGATCTAAAGTAGTGACTTGTATGGGCTCCTAACAATACTCTGAACCGGAAGGAAAGGCTTTAAAAACTGAGTACATCAATTTGAAGGAGTGGGTTATGGGGAATTGATGTCATCATTGGGACCAGGAAGGTTTTGTGATCCAAAGAAAAGCAGCAGGTAAGCAGAAATTGCTCCTTATTTGTAAATGACTTATTTCGAAGTTAGGCACTGTCTTAGTCAATGGAGGTATAATTATAACTTTAAAATCAACCTTATTTCAACACCACATGATCATTTGATGCTTTCAAAGACTGATGTAATTTCATTACTTTTAGAATAAGGACATATATTTCTCTCTCATGTCTTTATGTTTTTGCTATTAGATGCAAATTGTTATGTACAGTGTATTATTTTTAAAATTTCAAGTTATTGGGAGTTATTATCATTATCCTATATTCTTTTTATGACTCAATAATATTTTTTGTACCTTCATTTAACCTTAGAAAATAAGATAATGTATTTAAATATAAAGTCAATTGTAATCCCCTCAGTACCTTTTGCTTCAAATTTACTATGCTGACCTATTTATAGTATCAAATTGCCATTCTTTGGAGACAAAATGATCATTTCAAAAATGATTTCAACAACTTAGAAAGCCATTTAAGAAGTATTACAGTCAATCCTACTACAGTTTTTAAGATGTGCTCTTATTGCCAGCAATTGTTTTTGTAAAATCTTTATGGTTGTTTCTCTTGTCTTGTCTTTGAATGTCATAGTCTAGAAATATTTAGATAGCTTGCTGTTAAGTCTGACATATTTTTGAGGCCATCAGAAAGATTAGCTCCTTTTCCTAAGACTGATTTTTTATTTCTTATATGTCCAGGTTGGAGTTTAGAAGTCCTGGGGAACATGATCAATAAGCCATTTTGAAAATTGTTCAGAATTTCATTTCATGTTCTTGATTTTTTAAAAAGCAATCTTTAAAACCAGAAAACTTGGCAGAGCACTGTACAACTGTGTCACAGAAGGACAGAAGGTTGTTGATGTTTTTTCCTGTCTCTTTTTGTCCCCTATCAAATCACAGCCTTGGAAGGGCGTTTTAGAAGCAATAACACTGTTCAGAGTTGTTTTTATGCTAAACATCACAGAGAAGAAATAATTGACCTTGTGTTTAAAGTCTGGTCAGTGGAAAGTATATCAAAATTAATTAACAAATATTTTTGTTTATTTTATATTTGGAGAGTATGAAGAGATTGGTGGAAGATATTATTTGTACTCCCAAGAATCTTATTTTTTACTAGGAAAGGACAGATATGCATAAGTGCATAAAACTGCCCTCAGAGATTCCTGAAATTGAAATAGATCTTGAGCATCTAACTTCATGATCATTACAAATATATCCTTTTGACATCCATGCCATTTGACCCTGTCAGTTCATAATTGGGAAATTCTAATTGCTAATAAACTTGGTCTACTTCTAGATTCTAAAGGCATTAAGGTATGATAATTAGGCATATAGAGTTAGATGATTATTTTAGATATAACCCAGATTTAAATTATGACTTTGCCAATTATTATTTGGCCTTGGAAAAATTACTTAATATTGTTACTTTTTGATTTCATACCTATAAAATGGAAAAAAACAATAATAATATTAGTGCCTACCCAGGTAAGGAGAGTTATATGTTTAATGTTCAAAACAGGGCCTCAGAAAGGCTAAGTGCTCATTGTATTAAATTATATTTGTACAACCATCTTTCAGACATTTGATTTTGCATCTACTATTCCATTTCTTCTACCTTCCTGTACCTGCGCTTTTCTGGGTATATCTCTCATTTTGTATATGTAATAACATAGCTATTCAATTGTAGATCTCAGCATTTGGTTTTATAATTGATTTAGTTCACCTTAATGACTATTAATGTTGTCATGTTTCGGAATATTTTATGAATATACAAACCAAGTCAATTACTATATTCTAAATACTTCATTTCTAATGTTGTGTGCCAAGTTTGCAAAAGTATTTTGAAAAAAAGGTTGAATAGAACAAAATCCTTTACTTAAAAAATTTTACTTTCAATTAGAAAGACAGAACATAAGCAACTTTATTTTTCACTCATTCTTAAGTGGAGAGGGCCAAATATGAATCATTTGTCATTTGATAAAACCCTGCAGCATGAAAGCAAAACAACAGAAAAGTGAAGGTACCCTATTTCCCCCAAGAGAGATAAATCAGGGAGGACAAAATAATTTTTGAAAGACTTAGAAACTGACTCTTATATTCAAAGATACTTAAGAAGATATTGTACCTCATAATGGGACAGTGAGTATGAGGGGAATATGAAGTGAATCTTAAGAGGTCATCAAAGTCCTAAGAGGTCATCAAAGTTAGGTAATAGTGGTTTTAAGCTCATTTTATTGGTAGTGTATTTCATAAGTTTAAAGTTTGTTCTGGACTTTAAGTTCCAATTATGAAAGTTTGAATTGGTCTAGAACTATCTTGGGCTTCTACCTTCATGATCATTTAGGTATTTCCTCCTGACATTGTTACCATCTTTTCATTTCCTAGTAGGTTCTTTCTTGACAACATCCTAGTATTAATCCACATTAATTCCTTTGAAGATATGACAAATGTGTGTATATGTGTGTGGGTACATGAGCGCATGCACACCATAGTATCTTGGCTTTGTTCTGCTGATTTTTTCAGACTGCTATTTCATGTACTGTAGCATACATGATCAAATGGCTGGGGAGTTAAAGAACCTTAGATGTCATCTAGCTTTAGAGTTGAGACAATAGAGGTCTCTCCAGAGGTTTTGAAAGATCAGAGTCATTTAGGAACCCAACTCAGAGGTACTGGTCTCCGATCAAATAAATACCAAATAAAAACTATGAAAGGTCTAGAAAGTCAGAGTAGACACCAGAGAAGAGGAACCCATTGGACTCATAGTACAAGTGGTGTAGGAATGAGACCGCAGGGTTTCTATATACTGCTGAGTTTAGAGAACTATGTCAATACATGTGGGAGATGTTTCAGAATAGAGACTACATAAGAGATTCCTCCTTAAGAGAACAAAATATGAGTTTATAGCTTAAACATGAAGAATTGCTCGTGCTAAAGGAAAAGACTTTATCTTGGAGGCAATTAGTAGATATAATTTCATAACAGTAAAGTAGCATGTTTAATAGAGCCTCAGGAAAATGTGTCTTGTGTCATTATATGGGATTAGTTGTATTATAAATAGTGGACATCAGTAGAGCAAATGGTGTCACTGAGATAATCTAAGAATGAGGAAAATTAATATTGTATGAGTTTCTCTCTACTTGGAGCCATAACAAAATAAATATGAAGGAAAAAGAAAAATACTTTTTCAGGCAAGTGCTTTGTCTTGGTTTCTTTCAATGTCTATAAAAGGAGTATATACACATACACATGTGCACGTATGTGCGCACACTCACGCAAACCTTCTTTATGCTTAAAGCACAGCAGTCTTCTGACTTTCTTCATTAACTTAGTAGACATTATTTTCCTATTTTTCCATGTATATTGTTGATCCATTTCTTTTTATCTTTCATACTATATTCCACACTATGATCCCTATCATCGAACACTTAGCGCTCTTTCCTTTACACTTCAAACTGAGGCTTCAACTCTCAACTTTAATCTGTGATGCCTAAAATCCATTGTGATTTCTCTAATTATCCTCATATCCTTATTTTCGTTTGAATGTGTCCTGGTAAATTCAAAGCCAAGAAGTCCCAAATAATTTCATTTGATTCCTCGACCTACCTCCCTTGACTTTTCTTCTTCTTGAAATCTTCATCTTGGGTAGTTTCCAAGAAGATACCAAAGCTGGGAACTGGGAAATCTTTGTGCACCTTGGAAGTATATTACAGCACTCCTCCAATCTATACCCTCATGTTACACTACTAAAAATATCAAATCTGCTTGAACATCTTTTGTAATTTCTCCTTGAATATAGGACCCAGTTCACACTCAAAATAGTAAAAATCTATTCTTTAAGATCTGGTATCAGGTTCTTTTTAAAATCATATTGTAATTGTTCACTTTTTTTCTCCTCCACTTTAGGAACTCCCACTTTTATATCTTTATGATTTGATCACACATCTCTCTCCTCATATTCCAAAACCCAGCTGAATGTCATCTCTCTTGTGAAATCTTCCCAGACACACTGGCCAGGATTAATCTTTATTTTCTACACTGCCCAGTATCTTAATTTTCCCTTTTACTATATATTCTGGTGACTGATGTGGTTTCTGCTTCCTTTACTAGACCAAGGAATCCTTGAAAAGAGGGCCCTTATTTTATTCATCTTTGTATCCTATGGCCTAGCAAACTGCCATATAAATGCCTGTTAAATTGAATAAAGAAATAATGAAAAGGTTTACATGGGGAATATTTTCTTTCTGATGTTATCATTTTAATTATTAGAAGACATGGAAGGCCTGGGAGAACTGCTTTATAATGAGCATCTGTCTACTTTGTACCATATACTACACAATATGGTTTACATATTCTTTCACTTGATCCTCACAGGGTCTTTATGAAATAGGTATTATTATTCCAACTTACATATAAATGAGATGAAGTTTGGAGAGTTTATGTCACTGGAAGGATTACAGATGCCAGATCATGGAAGCCAGTAAAAACTAGGACATCTCAAATGAACGAGATGTTACCCTAAAGCCATAGAGATATTAAATAACTCAGAAGAATGCTAAGTGGTTTGAGTTCTATGGAAAAAGTATATAAATATGATAATGCCATTTTCTTTTTAAAAAATCTTTCAATTGCATTGTTTTTTTATAAACAAATTAAATTCTTATTCTTCAGTCTAGCATTTAAGAACATCAAAACTGGATGGATATATTTATTTCTGTTGTTGCTCCCATTAATTCTAACTATAAGCTCTGTCCTGCTGACATGAACTTCTTGGACTTATGAATCTTTCTACTTTTGTTCAACCTTTTTCTTATTTGGAATGTACTTTGTCAGTAATACTCTTGCAATGCTAATTAGTTTACTTGTTTTTATCATAATTAAATATATGGTATTCATAAGTTTTTGGAAAAATTAAATTCTTAATGGACCACCATTGCAAACTCTGGCAGTTCAGGAATGTTGGACTAGAAAAATTATCCTAAAGAAAAACATATTGGTCCCCATACATTTAAAAAGAACAAAATTGTTGGACTTCAATCACTGTGATGAAGTGATTGATCTATTTCAACATTGCTAAATGTTGAAATAGAAACATTACTTGAAACCTGGAAGGATTGTTAAAATTTAAGGATATATGTTATGTTGCTTTTTTTTTGCCCAAAAAAACAACCTATCCTAAGAGATCAATCTGATCAAACTTGCTGTGCTCATCTAACTCTGAATCTAGAATTTCACTCAACTAACTCTTTCACTTACCCCCTGCCCAGCTCAGTTATCTATAGTCCAGCCTTGGCAAAATATCGAGTGTCCCATTCATTTGCCTGTTGGATTTGGTTCAGGAATAGGCACAACTTTGTTGAATGCTCCAGATTTCATTCAATCTCTGGGCCATTATATCTTACACATATCCATTCAACTTTTGGTCTTTTAATAATTCATTATGGCTGGAGAGATATTATCACTGGAGATAAGTGAAGCACAGCTATTGAGTGGATCAAAGTGTTAAGCAGAGGATGAAGGCTGACCTCAAAGTGACCCCAGAACCAGACCATAGGAATAAATTCTCCCCAATTCTCCCCAGCCCCACAAAAGTGAAGAGACTTTTTTTCATGTATTTTTATAGGAGGTTAACTTTTTCATGGCGTATATCTAAAACTTAATTTTTCTAGATGAACAATAGTAAACATGTGTGACATTCTGAGAAACAGCACATTAAAATTATGCCTATTGTTAGCATGGCATTATCACTTTCTTCCCCAGAAAGTGTGTGAAGTTTCTTAGAAAAAGAAAAGAAAAGAAAAGGAAAGGAAAAAATCAAATGACTCAGGTTGCTCTATTCACAGTCTCTTCTCTGAAACTCCCAAAACAATGGGCTCTTTTTTATTGGCTATTTATTTGAAGGTAAAATCTGAGCTTTCTTTGTTTGGCAAGATGACCTGATCTGACTTGCTGCTAGGTTACCAAAAGTTTTTGTTTCCCCCATTATTTTTCTATTAATTATTTTGCTATTAAAATACTAATGTGCCTGATTAGCTAGTGTTATCCTTATCTCATGCAGTTGTTATGTAACCATACTTGTATTGTGAAAAATGGAAATTCCTGATAATAAATACATCTGACCAAAGGGGTTGTAACCTGCAATGCAAGAGAAACTATCTTGCTTTTAAATAACCCTTTTTTGAGACACCACATCCTTGCCTCCAACTTACATATTCTGTAGCTTACACTAGGGATTCTTTGAATCTATTGAGGGCCTCTCCTCCCCTCTGCACACACCCTAATTCGCACAACTCATCATTACAATCCCGTCTTTCATTTTCTTGTCCTCTCCCTTCATTGCACTTGCCAAACATAGTTCCATTCTCACTTCAACCAATTGTCCATCTCCTCCATGACCACCAAATAGTGAACACTTTGGAAAAAAGTCATAAAATTGCCCTGACCTCATTTAAACTCATAAGCACAAAATCCATTGGACACTTTTTCATTTCCACTTTATAGGGTTATATCACATCTTCTTAGGTCCTGTCAAAATACCTATATTCAATTACCCATCCTGCTCAGCTGATGATCTTGTTATACTTCACTTAAAAAATACAAGCAGAAAAGTGAAAACAAATTAATTCATCCTCTCTACCAAATCTACCACCTCAACTGCTATCTGTACTGTCTAAATTATCTGTACTAACCTAACCATACATATAGAGTATTCCCACACATCTATTTTAGTAGATGAATCATCGCAGTTTCTATCTAAAGACAGCATCACTAATTTTGTCACTTCTAGATTCTCAAGGACTTCAGCCCTACAATTTCTCTCTATCTGCATCATCAATTTATTCAGTGACTCCTTCTCACTTACACCCAAATATGCCAACACAGTACTTCTCAAATTCCCTCCAGCTATCATGCCACTCCTCTGGTTTAAATCACAGTACAATTTAGGACAGAAGTTATCAGCCAAGCTCTGCTTCTCTATTCCTTTCAGTTCCATGAGGCTATTGCTGCCATTACACCAATGATTTCACTCTTGTCAAGATCACAGTGAACTTTAGGTGGCTGTCCACAGTGGTCACCTTTCTAATTTCCTGTTAATGTCTTAGATGTCCTACATTTGACCATTCATTCCTAGAACTGTTGTCTTCTCTTGACTTCTGTTGAGAAAAGTTTCCAGTTTTTCCTTTTGTCTTTCTGGTTATTTTGTCTCTATCTACATACTTCAGTATGCCTGACTAGCTGTACAAGTGTGCATATCCCAGTACTCATTGTTGTGTTCTTTGCTCCTTCCAGGTTTGCTCAATGTTCTTATCAAATCCCCTGGTTTTAAGTGACTTCAAACTCTACTCCTGGCAGCCCTGACCTTGAATTCTGGAATCACATATGTAATTATCAGTGTAACTTTCCACTGGAAAGTCTAGTGGACACATTAAACAATGCATCAAATACAGAATTCCTGATATTTTTCTACCTGGGCTGTTCTTCCCCAGTACGCTCCATATCAGAAAATAATGAAAATCACCATCTATCAGTTGCCTAAGATAAAACATCACTCCCTCCTCCCCTTAACAACCAAACACAATCATAAAATTTCACCCATTCACTTCTGAAATATAGCTTGATGGCTTTCTCTTCTCTCTATTTCTTTAATCCAAACTGTCAGTATCTCTCACTGGAACTGTTACGGTAGCTTCTTTTAGTCTTTCTATTCTTGCTTCTCTATAATCAGTTTTTTTACATGGCAATTAAAGTAATTTTTAAGCATGTACATGTATGCCTCTGTCTTTTCTAAAACTCCACTGTAATTCCCATTTCACACAGAATAATTCTTAACTTTTTGCCTTGACTCAGAAGTTTGCGTGAATGTGGGCAGTGAGTCTCTTTATGTGCCCTCCTCTACACTCTCCCTCCCCTGATACCCTTAGCTATGTGCTCCTAGAATTATTTTTCAGACTTGCTGAATTAATTAATTCATTAATTTTTTAATTGAGGTAACATTGTTTTATAATATTGTATATGATTCAAAGATATAGATTCATAGCTCCTCACCTACCACCAGACACTCTTCATCCTTCACCATAATCCTTTGGGACCCTCTCCACTTTGCTTCCTGTTCTCACCTCCTCTCTCTGAGAGTCTCAGTTCCACAGTCATATTTCTGGGATTTGTTTGTTTGTTTAGTTTTGTTTGTTACTTTATTTTTCTTCCCTGTATTGCACATATAAATTATGCAACTTTGTATTTGTTTTTCTCCCTTTGATTTCTTTTGCATAATGGAATTTCTTTAGTTCCTTCCATGTTGACATAAATGACAAGAGTTTGTTATTTCAGTGACTAAGTAGTATTGAGTGTGCATATATAGCAAATATTCTTAACTCAGCCACTTGTCACTGGACATAGGTTGCTTCCCTACTTTGCTACTGTAAATAATGTTATAATCAACACAGGCAAGTATCTATGCTTTCTAATTAGTGTTTAGACATTCTTCTGGATAGGTAGTTAGATGTGGGAGAGCTGGATCATATGGTGAATCTACTTTTTATATTTTGAGAAGCTTCCATACTGTTTTCCATAGGGGTTCAATCAGTCTTACATACCTGACAATAGTAGATAAAGGTTTCTTTTTCTCTAAATCTTTGCCAACCTTAGTTGTTTCTGGTCTTTTTGATATGAGCTAGTCTCATAGGTGTATCTCATTGTGATTTTGATTAGCATTTCCCTCTTTATAAGTGGTGATAAGAAATATTCTATATGTCTGGTTGCATTTTGTATGTCTTATTTGGAGATATTTCTATTTGGCTCTTCTCATTTTTGATGGGGTTTATTTTATTTCCTTATTGATTTGTATGAATTCTTTGTATATTCTAAATATTAGGCCCCTTTGAATGTATGATGTTCAAATATTTTCTTCCATTTAGTAGGGTGTCTTTTGGTTCTAACAGTAATTACTTTTGCTGTGCAGTAGCCTTTAAGTTTGATGTAGTAGATGTTTAGATGTTTGGTTTTGCTTTTCTTCTCTTTCATTTGGAGTCTAGCCCCCAAACACATTTCTAAGGATGATATTAAGGAATGTATGGTAATGTATTCTTTAATGTATTTCATGATTTCTGGTCCTACACAAAAATCATTTATCTATTTAGTTTTTGATTGTTGTGAGATAGTAGTCTATATTCACTCTTGCAAATGGATGATCAGTTTTTCCAACATCATTTACTGAAGAGACTTTTTCCACTATATACCTACTCCTTTGTTGTATATTAACTGTGAATACAAGTGTAAGCTTATTTTGGGGTTTTCAGTTCTACTTATTTCAATACCACATAGCTTTGATTACAATAGTTTTCTAGTATAATTGGAAGCCTGAGAATATGATACCTTAATTTTTCTTATTTTTTTTGTTAGAATTGTTTTGGCTATTTGGGACCTTAAGTTATGCTATATAAAATTGAGTAATGCTTTTTCAGTTTCTTTGATGAATGCCATTGAAACTTAGAATCTGTGCATTGCTTTGGGCAATATAGACATTTTACTGATAATTCTTCCAATTCTGATCTTAGAGGAAAAGCTTTCGTTTTTCACTATTGTGATGTTAGCTGTGGGTTTGGCATTTATAGCCTTTATTATGTTGATATGTTATATTTCTATTCCCATTTTAAAGAGTTTTTATTATAAATGAATTTGAATCTTGTCAAATAGATTTCCTGTATCTATTTGATAGTGGTTGAGTCAGCTGAATTAGAGCAGCACCATTTTTGCCCTGTGTGTGGAGTCTGGCAGGGAATGCTAAAGAGACCTTCCTGAGGAGTGGATAAGGCAGTCATTAGGGCCTTGACCATGTATTGGCAGGTTGTTGTGGTCCGAGGAGAGAGGAGGAAAAGTTGTGGACTTCTAGTCTCCAGGTCTGGCAAGAACCTGAAAAGCTGGTACCCTGGGATCTGGCTCACCCGGGGAAATGGAAAAGCTGCTTGAAAATCTCCTTTTGTTTGAAAACAAGCCTGGACCTCTGATGAAAGGATAACAAACTGGAAAACTGGAGATCTGTATAAGTTGCTCTGTGTTTACTGGAAAACATATGAAAGCTCAGAAAAGCTGGAACCTGGAGAAGACTTAGAAAACATTTATTTCTGACAAGACAATGGCTGGAAACCTGGACTTTGTGTTGGTTGCCTGCCTCAAGTTTGGAGTGTCAGGCACCATCTTTGTCTTTGTGTTCAATTTGAAATTCCTGCTACAAGCTTGAGACAGAAGAGACACTATTTTCTCATATCCATGTGACTGATGGACCCATATGCACAGCTTTGGACTTAGAGATTGGGACTGAACTATGTGGCAAGAAAATCTAGGGCCCCTTGTTGCCTCAGGAACACTTGGTCCCCCCCCCTCTTTGTAAACAAGTCCTGTTTTGTTTTGTTTTTAGCCTGGTTTGTCTTGCAAACTGTGTGGATAGGCTGAGAAGGACCTAGGAATGTCAAATTTAGATTGAGGCTTTTCCCTTTTTAAGTTTAGTTTGCTGCTTTTTGTACCCAAATTCATGTTGATATTATCATATAATGTTTATCTTTCCTGTTGTTGATGTGGTGATACATCAAATTACATTGATTGATTTGTACATATAAAGCCAACATTTTAAGCCTGGAATAAATCTTACTGGTCATGATATATGATCCTTCTAAAGTGTAGTTAAATATAGTGTGTTAAGGTTTTGTTTTTTAAACATTTTTCAATTTTTATTTCTAGTTTTAAATTACTTAAAATGTGGTTATTTTTTATATTTATGTAATTTATTTGTAGATAAATTTCACATCTTTGTAATCCCCAGGATTCACCCACTACCTTCCCTCCCTGAATGTTCCAACCCTCTCTCTCTCTCCCACCCCATGTTGTGTACTTCAGTTTGGTTGTTAGCTTGTTTTGACTTTTCCTCATTGCTTTTTGTTTATTTTTTCCTATGTCCTATATATTAGTGAAACCATTTGGTTTCTGTTTTTTTCTTTCTGACTTGTTCCTGCTAATATGATTTCTCCTAAGTACATCCATGTTATCATAAAATTGTCAAATTTGTCATTTTTAATTGTCATTTAAAATTGTCAAATTTTTCATTTTTAATTGATGAGTAATATTCCATTGTGTATATATGTATAATAGTTCATTGTGTATACATTGTGTATGTATATAGACAACATCTTTTTCATCCAGTCAACTGTTTTGGGACATCAGTGTGCTAAGGTTTTATATATAATTTTTGCATTATCAGAAATATTGGTCTTCAGTTTTCTTTTTTTCTGTGATTCTCTTCTCTGATCTTGTATCAGAGCAATGTTAGCCTCATAACATGTGTTTGGAAGCATTCCCTCTTCCCCATTGTTTTGAAAGAGTCTGAAAAGGAAAGGCATTTATCTATGAAAACTTGTCTGTTTCACTAGTGAAACAATCTTTTCCTGGACTGTTGTTTCTTTGGGACACTTTTGCTTATTATTTCAATTTCCTTGCTGATGATCTGTTCAACTTTTCTATTTCTTCCTGATTCAGTCTCAGAATGTTTTATGCTTCTAAGAAATTGTCTATTCCTTCTATGTGTGAACTTGTTTCTACTTATCACTGCAATTTCCACTTCCAGATCTCCACATTTCTGGTTCATTTTTAATCACTTAGGTTTCAATTAAAAAATTAGCCTCCTGTCACTCTCTGTCATTTCTGCATTATAGAAATTGGATTCCTTGCTGGAACTTCTCCTTCAACCTGCTCATTTAATTAATGAGGATGTTTCATTTTTCTAAATTCAATCTTGCTAACATCCATTCATTTCTCTCTCTTCCCACCCCCTATACAGTGATAAAGGGCACCTTCCTCTCTAGCCTGTTCATTAACTATATTCCACCAGTCATTGTACACATTTGTACTTATTCTAATCTAATCTGTACTTATAGAATTATACAGCTGTTTTACATACACAAATTTAGTGACATCCCATGACTTTTAGGGTGAATTTTGCAACCTTTAACAAGATATCTAAGGTTTTTATGATCAGGGCCCAACATTTCTCTTCACTTGTAGCAGCTTTACATACATAAACAGTCTTTTAGTTCCTTAAACATTTCACACCTTTTCCCATCTTAGCACATGCCTTTTCCTTGACTTATGACAGCATGTTACTGTCATTTCCCTTTTAGTTTCTTAATTCCTAATCATTTTTCAAGTCTTAGTTTGAAAATCATAACTTTTTTTGTCCAGGAAAGATTTTCCTGATAACTTCCCCAAGGCTAGATTTACCCCTCCTATCACAGTGTCAAAGTATTGTATACTTTTTATTCAGAGTACACATTGGACTATATTTAAAATTCATTCATCATTATTGCCCACCTCTCTTGAAAGAATGTGTTTTATCAGCTATAGTGATACAATAAATGACATGAAAACTGGGGTCAGATAACAGGGCTCTAAATATGCTTCATTTTCTTACTAGCTGTGTGAACAGAGCAGATTACTTGAATTTCCTCAGTGTAAAGTTAAGGGTTTTGTAGTTCCTATACCAGTACTTATTTTGAGGTTTAAACAAGTTATAGCCATAAGATATTCAGTATAATGTCTAGCAGCTAGTAAGCACTCAGTAAAGCATCATGTTCACTGACAGGGTAGTGGGTGAAGCTTGGGGCATAGAATGATGTAATATGTATATATATGAAATCAATAAAAAAAGAAAAAGAAACACTTAATAAGCTACTAAAAAAACTTAGAGGGGGAAAAAGTCCTGAAAAAGCAGGAAGAATCCAGTGACACTAGCACATTTAAAGGGTAAAAAGCAAGTAGATAAATATATTGAGAGTAAAAACAAATTATTGTAAACATGTGAAAAAAAATAAAGCATCATGAATGCCAAATTATTTTCAGGGCTGAGATTAGGTTTGCCTCACTCATTATGGCGTATTCAAAAAGTATTTGTTTAATAACTAATTAAATAAATAACATTCTTCATGAGACAATTAAATTTAAAAATTACTGTATCAAATACCTAAATGTATACTAGACTCTTTAACATTTTAAAATTAATAGAGTATAGTTTTCATAAACTATAAGAAGTTTATGAAAACCAAAGAAGTTTTCAGCATAGCTAATGAAAGTGTAATACACAAAAGTGTTTCTTCAAAGCAAAGGTCTGCAGCTTACGGATTTTTATATCCTGGATATTTTCTTTGGCACCTAAGGTATAATTTGTGCTCAGTGTATGTGTTCTGAGCAAACACTTGTCTGTCTTGCAGGGAAGAATATGGGGAGTTCTGGGGAGAATAGGTGGAAGCTGGTCAGAGGAAGTGACATAAATTTTGTCTTAAAAGACTTTTAAGGTTACAAATTCAAAGATCAGAGGATGGGATAGGAAGTGACAGGAAATGGGGGAGCATTTCAGGAAGGAAATAGGTGAACACATCAAGCTAGGAATACAAATGGATAGCACAAGTAGTCTGGAATGGTGGATGAGAGATTCTGGAATCTTCAACATTGGTCTCATCTGAGAACTTGTTAGACTGCAAATTATTAGACTCCTTGGGGTTTGCTGAATCAGAAGATGGTGGGGGGTAGGATTTACTAATCTGTGCTTGCACAATTTTTCCATTAACATTAATGATCACTGAAGTTTAAGAACTTTGAAGTTGACCAATAGTTTGAGAGCATGTGCTCTACCTTGTGATCTAGGAGCACCCAGAGATTTGTAAAAGTGTTACAAAGAATTAATGTAACACTGACAGTATACTTCATTAGACCCCCTAGACACCCAATAGGCAAGTGAAGATTTGAATAACTTATGACTTGGCTAAAAACCACTGATTGCAAATATCATAACTGTTTTTTTTTCCAACCCTATATGAGGAATGAGAGAGGGAACTTTGATTTAAAACATAAAATGAGGAGTATTAATGTTAGGATATAAGTTATTGCTAAGCAAATGATAATATTTCTGCAAATTTGTCTCAACATGATCTTTACCTGCTCCAACAAGTTATATCTCAGAATTCTTATGAAGGTTATCAAGATATCTCCAATGCTTAAAAAATGAAGAGATAAAATATATGGTAGCTGTTATGTTTTGCTTTTCATTTAATAAAAGTATGTTATTTAGCAAATGATTGCACTTAATAGCCTGAAAACACCTTTCACATCATCATTAGAACTTCACAATTATAAAGATGAACCAATTGATTTTTAAAAAGCAATATGCAGGAATTCTAAACATCAGTTACTAAGGTAGTCAAATCCTGATGATGCAACACATAATTAAATTTTAATCTACATTTTAATATACATCAATCCTCAAACTGCCTACAGTATCATTTTGAAATTTGTTACTAAACCATCATTTGTCTTACATAATGAAAATAAATAAAAAATGTCATATAATAAATGAGAAAACATTTATGTGTCAGATTAATAGTATATGGTATGTTAAATGCATTTTATGTGATTTTTAACAAATACAGTGATATAAAATTTAAAAATTTTTAAAATTAAAATGACTTCATAGTTTCCACAGAAAATTCCTTATAGAGAATATTTATCATTTTATCATAAAAGCACTCATGAATCACAAGAAATTGGAAAATTTAGGACAAGAGCTATGGGTCTATGGGTCTGGGTGCTAATGAAGAGTGAGAATTTCAGGGGAGGCATGACCAGAAAGGTAATAAAAAATGTCTAAGAGGTTTTAGGTGGAAATAATTAAAATCCTAAACTTAGATTTGGAGGAGGGGAGCATTTCTCATTTTCATCTGAAGGGAAAATGTATAAATTGAAAACATTTAAAAAAATACTGTACATAACAAAAGTCAGAATGTCAATGAATTCCCTAAATTTTGTTCTAAAGATGGGAACAAATGGTCTCTTCAACAAAAATCACCTGTGATCTGTGCTCTATATTCTAGAGTCTCTCATTTTTAATCTTCTCTGAGATCTTATTTAATTAGATAGGATATTACTCTTCTTTCCTGTCTTCCATTTTTTGCTTTTCATTTATTTTCCAGCTTCAGAATGGAAAAATTTTATATGTTTGTTAGTCTACTTAAGTTGCCAAAACAATACTATAAGCTGAATATTCCAAAATTTATTTCCTCACAGTTCCAGAAGTTGGAAGTCCAAGGTCAAGGTTCTAGCAGAGTTATTTCTGATAAAGCTCTCCTGACTTACAGATGTTTGCCTTCTCATTTAATACTCATATGGCCTTTCTTCTGTACAATACTAGAGAGAGAGGTCTCTGTATGTCTTATCATCACTGTTGGAAAAGAACCCTAACTGTATGCCTTCATTGAGCCTTAATTGTCTTCCTTTAGGTGCTATCTCCAAATATAATCTCTTTGAAAGGTAGGGCTTCAATTTAGGGAAAGACACAAGTCAGTACACAATAAAACCCTAAAAACTACATACAATTTCATCTTCCATTTTTTCTTCATATTTCTGAAATGGTAACATTTTAAGAGTAGTTGGTACATACTATACCTTATTGCTTTGTTTTCTATTTCCTTGATAGAAGACTTCTTTTGTACATATATGAAATTGTCATCACTTTTCTTCTTATGCCATGAGAAAACCAGATATAAGAATAAGATTTGATTTAAAAGAGAAGCCTGATAAGTCTGATTTTCTCATTTGACATCAAATAGATGAAAAACATAATTATTGAGATTAATTTAAGTACAGTCAGCTTTTATGCACTAAAGAATGTTAAGTTTGCAAATGAGAAGGCTGATATCAAAGATCCATAAAGAACTCACTCAACTTAACAAAAGTGAAGCAAAAAGCCCAGTCAAAAACAGGGAGAAGAGCTTAAAAGTCACTTCTCCAAAGAAGAACTACCAATGGCCAGTAGGCATATGAAGAAAATACTCAACATCACTTATAATCAGGGAAATGCAAATCAAAACCACAATGAGATACCACTTCACACTGGGAAGAATGACCCATTAAAAAAAAAAAGAAAAAAGAAACAGGCAACAACAATGCTGGCATGGATGTGGAGAGAACACTGCTCATGGGAATGTAAACTGGTTCAACCACTATGGAAAGCTGTGTGGAAGACCCTCAAACTATTAAAAATGGAACTACTATTTGATACAGTGACCCCACTTCTGGGATTCTACTCAAGGGACACAAAAGCATTAATTCAAAAGGACACATGTACTCAGATATTTGTTGCAGCACTATTTACAATAACCAGAATATGTAAACAACCCAAATGCCCAAAACAGATGAATGGGTCAGAAAATTGTGGTATATTTACCCAGTGCAATACTATTTTCCATCTTAAAAGACAAATTTGATGGATTTGTATAACATGGATGGACTCTGAAGGAATCATGCTATCAGGAATAAACCAGAAAGAAAAAGAGAAATACTGGATGATATCACCTATTGAGGGATATAGGGAAAACAAACAAACAAAAGGATAAGTAAATTTTTAAACTGTTAACCGAACTGAAACATAGAGCAAGAGAGGGGGAGGGGATAAAATTGGGTGAGGAATGGGTACAAGAGATTAAGATGACAAGGTAGGTGGTGGGACAACCTCGGGGTTGACAATGATCAATCAATCTATCTATCTATCTATCTATCTATCTATCTATCTATCTATCTATCTATCTATCTATCTATCTATCTATCTATCTACTATCTATCTATCTATCTATCTAACTATCTATCATCTATCTATCTATCTATCTATCTATCTATCTATCTATCTATCTATCTATCTATCTATCTATCTATCTATCTATATCTATCTATCTATCTAATATATTTTATCTATTTATCTATCAATCTATCATCTATTATATATATATATATTTTAATTAAAAATACTGAGTTTAATAATTTTGGGATGACTCATTTCCTTATTATTTTGTGATGCTTTTTCTCAAGTTCTCTATTAATTTGGAAAGTTAAATGGTTTCCATAGCCATTCCATGGACCTTTTGCCTTTTGCTATATGTACAGGGGAAAAGAGGGCAACAAGCTAGACTTTCTCTTTTTTTATTTAATCTATTTTAATTGTTTGGGCTGCCCTAGCACCTCACTGGTGGCAACCCTGGGTACACTAGTCCCCTTGCATTTTGGTGCCTTGGAAGAGGAGCGTGATGGGCCTCTCTCTGGCAGCTTTGGACAAGGAGCACCCAGGTATTCCCACATGCAGTCCTGAGCAGCCAGGGTGCTGGCAGGGATGGGAAGGAAGGGAAAACTATTCAACTCACCCCTGTCCCCCATTCACTCCCACTCCAATCAGTCCACACCAGAATTAAGAAAAATACTAATATTCCATCTGCAGACACAGAAGAGGTGTGGGGAATGAATAAAGGTCACAGGTACACATATCTCCTGCAAAGAACACTAATTTTGGTGCTGACTTAGCACAAAATTACACCTACAACATTGCTAGAGGCCAAAATTCTGCTTCTGGTATGCCTCAGCAAGAACAACGTGATTTTCCTGGCCCCCCCTCTCTGCCATCTCTTCCACAGGGCATGGAAGAACACAAATTATGGCAGCAAACCCACGGCAGAGCTGCAAACCAAGAATGGGAACAAGCTAGACAAAGCATCTGCTGATACTGATATGTATTCCCAGGGAGTAACTTCTCTATGGACAATGACAATGAGCCAGGTTCCCTAAGTCAGAGTTTGGGACCATGAGTGATGAAGCAGTGAAATGCAAGACAAGACAAGAGAGAAGACAAACAGCAAGGAGTAACAAGCACTGACAGACTGCAGTTGAGCTTGGACTGGCTGCTCGATACAGGGACAAGACTGGAAATCTGGGTAGCATGGTCGACTGTGCCCTAGGAACATAGATACTCACCCAGACAAAGGACATTGATCCATACAAAGAGGAGACCAAAGGGTCAGACATAGACCAACAAACAGCAACAATGGAGGAGTTGGGGTGAACACTAGGGTTGGTCAGAGGGAAGCGGAGGTACTCCCAAGGGGATCAACAACCATCCATATAAACATGATATATGAAATCTAAAGAATAAAAGTATAATAAAAATAAGTAAATTGATTGCACATATGTGTGTATGTGTGTGTAGTTTACATCATTGTCTACCCCAAGGTTCTCCTACCATCTTGTCATTTATGAACCATTGTCTTACATCTTAATCTCTTGTGTCCATCCTTTCCCAAATTTCACTCCCATCGCTCTCTTGTTCTATGCTTCGGTTCTACTGACAGTTTTAAATTTTTCTTGTCTGTTTGTTTGTTTTCCCTATATCCCCCAATAAGTGAGACCATCCATATTTCTTTTTCTTTCTGGCTTATCTCCACTAACACGATTCCTTCTAGCTCCACCCATTTTGCTGTGAATGACATAAGTTTGCCTTTTTTAATTGATGAATAATATTCAATTGTGTACATATACCACAACTTTTGGATCTATTTATCTGTTTGGGGTGAGGGGTATCTGGTTGTTTCCATAATCTGACTATTGTAAATAGTGTTGCAATAAAAATCTGTGTACAGATGTCTTTTTGAATTAATATTTTTGTAACTTTTGGGTAGATTCCCAGAAGTGGGATTGTTGGATCAAATGGTGGATCCCTTTTCAATAGTTTAAGGGCCCTCCACACAGCTTTCCATAATGGCTAGACCAGTTTACAAGGTAGACTTTCAGCTTCTTTTTCTCATCTTTCTTTTGGGGACTCAGTTGTCAACTAATGCAATTTTTCACATGTGGCATATGCAATATACTGGATTGGAATTGCTTTCTCTGTGAATATTTTGATGATTGAAACAGTAGGAACCAATCAGTACATAAAGACAAAAAGTCACTAAATTATACTATTTGTATTTGTGCAAAAACCCCAAAAAATCATAGATGCAGCTTTACATATTATGTTATATTTTATATTATATAGCAATATTAGATGATATATTGAATCCTTTCTTATTCTCTTTCTTATTACATCCTCAGTATTTTAATACATATCTTTTTTTTTCATATAAAGTCTAACGGAATAGAGTAACAGTAACACTTGTTTTGAATTTTATAGTTATCTATCTTCTTTGGGAATTTAAATTTTAACAAGATATATAACTTTTAAAAAGAGCAAGGAGAGATAGGAAGAGAGAAAAAGAAATAAGGAAAACTAATAATGCAAGTGCATCTGCGTATTTTCTATTTTGTCTTGACAAAGTATGCTGATTATAGAACTTCTTAAAAGGTCATTTGGTAAAGTGAAATAAATGACTTGGAAAAAATTCTCCAAAGGAAAATTTGTTTTGAACAATTAAATCATCATCATAATAATTTAAACCACTTTGCAATTAGTCTTTTTATGAATGCCTGCAACTCCAAAGATTTGTACAAAAATGAATCTTGGCAACCAATTAATGCTGGGTCTAGTCTAATTTATTTGATTTTCTTGAGGGCAGACAATTTTGAAGAAGATACTTAGAAACGATAGTCATTTAAGATATTTGTACACAATGGATTTTTTAAAAAAAGAGGATCGCATGAATTTTAATTGCAAATGAAAACAGTGTACCATGTTTTTTTCTCATCTAAGTATGTTGAGATAACTTTGAAGCAATCTACATCTTTATAGTCTAGGTAAGCATGCATGTTCTTATTCACATTAAACAGACATATTGCTTCGATACTGGGCTGGTGTGAGAATAAATATTTATAGAGGTGTGAACCTCTACTCCTAAAATGTACAGTGTTGTAAACCAACATTACCTCAATAAACATAAGAAAAATACAGACACATCCTACATATGTTGACGTTCATTATTTTTATTTATTAAGAAAATTCAAAATAAGTAATTTTCAATAATTGTTGTTAACTTTATTTAGAAATGAACTGTCATCATCTGCATTCTAATGATTATGAGAAGCTCCTCACTATAATAAGTATTCTTATTTATTTAAATATGTCCTTAGATTTAATTTCAGAAATAAAGCAATATGAATGAAATTATAATAATATAGGCTATTAGTGAGATTTGCAGTCAAAATTTTCTCTCTTTCTCTGTAATGATAATAAAGATAAGAAACATATTTTGCGTATAGATTATGAATTGCCTTATTACATGGAAATAGAGCATTATGAGTTTATACAAACATATGCAATATTTTATGTTTTAGATTTATTCTCAATGAAATATCTTACTTATAAAATCTCTTACATTCTTCAATATGGACACATTATTCATCAAAAACAAGAAAAATATAAAGCAAAATATATATCCTCTTTTATTTCATTAAACACATCTGAGAAAGATCACTGGATTGAAAAGATGAGGAGAATAACAGTAGTGGTATCAAGAGATAATTAAAAAAATCAACAGCTGTCATTTATTTCTCTATTTACCTGTGATCATGTATACTAGAGTTCTATAAGTGTGACTGTGTTCCTTTATTAATTTGTTTATTCTCTAAACTACATTCTTGTATTGAGGTCACAGTGGCTTTCAACACTTTGTATGATTCAGAGATACAGGTTCATATCTCTGTAGATATCTGACCACATGGCACCCCACAAAGGCACCCATAGGCCCCACCGTAGGCTACTGGGACTCCTCCCTACATTGCTCTCCACTCTTCCACTCACTTTCAGCTAATCGCAACTTTACAGTCAGATTTCAGAGGTTTGTTTTGGTATGGTTTTGTCTGATCATTTACTTTCTCTATATGTCACATGTAAATGAAATCATTTGGTATTTGTCTTTCTCCTTCTAACTTATTTGAATTAAAATGGTCACTTCCAGTTCCAGCATACCATCTCAAGTGACAAAAGTTCTTCAGTTTTTAATAGAATTGCAACATTGTATTGTGTATATGCACCATATCTTTTTTGTTCACTCAGCTATTATTAGACACTTAGATTGTTTACATACTTTGACAACTGAAAATAGTGTTGCAATAAACAGAGAAGCACCTATTACTTTGGGTGTATATACTTATAATAAATGTAACTGCTGAATTATATGCCTGATCTGTTTTTAACATTTTGAAAAACTTCCACACTATTTTCTGTAGTGGCTAGACTAGTCTATATTCTATTCAACAGTGTATGGGAGTTCCTTTTCCCCACATCTTTGCCAGTTCTTGTTTTTGTATTTATTATATGTGTCATTCTCACAGGTGTGAAGTGGTATCTCATTGTGTATAGCATGCACTTTGCTTACAAAAAGTGATGAGAAACATTTTTAATATACCTGTTTTATGTACAGATATTTATGAATATCTGTATATCTTTTGTATTTAGATCACCTGACCATAATTTTATTGCTTAATTATTGAGTAATACAAGTTCTTTGTAGATCTTGTATATTAGATGTGTGATGTACAAATATCTTCTTGCATTCAGTAGGGTATCTTCATCATAATGATAGTATCTTTCACTGTCCAAAAGATTTTTAGAATATGTTCCTTTAGAAGGACAGGGTACCAATACGCTAATCACATTGCTTATGTCTCTCAGAACTTGTGATTAGTAAAAAACAGATGTAACAAAAATGAAGAGATCCTACGTTTTCATTTGCAAAATATAGATAACAACTGGTTACTTGATTTTCACATCTCCTCTCTTCATTATCTCTTTTGGTAAGAGACAAAAGTAGACTAAAAAAATATATATAATGAATTAAGAGGAAAAAAAGAAAAGGAATTGAGACGAAGGGTTTTAACTGGCATTTCATATGTCCTTTGGAGCAAAGACAGTCTCTTTATTTTTGCATATAGCTTTTCCCTCCATGCCCATATCACTTCCTTCCTTGTATAACCATCTACTACTAAGGTTTGCCTGTGAAATGGCTGTGTAGGGAAAAGGGTGTCAAAGGAAGGTCTTTCTATATTTTTCACAGGAGTAAAGAGCACCGAGATATTTTTGCTCTTGAGATATCAGTTTCTCTAAGCTTCTAGTTCTCTTTTCTAAAATGATAAGACTGCTGATGTTACAAACTACTTTATAGGAAAACAAAAAAGAAAATATACATTTACACGTCTGCTGTCTCTTCTGCCCTGACTCTTAAGCCTAAACAGAAATTTGACCTAGTAGATTATCAAAAAAATTAGACAAATAAATAAATATTAAAACACTAGAGTATTTTTCTGATTACTCTAGTGGAAATAGATAAACTGCCAAAAGAAATTTAAGTAATACATAGTCCCCAAAATATCACTTAATGTTTTTTTATGTAGTCTTTTAGAATTATTCTTCAATGAATATGCATACATATATTTTTATTCTGATACACAGTTCTATATATCACTCTGATGCTTGCTTCTTAAATGTGACAGTACAATTTAGACATCTCTTTATGTCTATCAATATAGATCAATTTGGAAATTTTTAATGTTTGTTACTTATATGACTATATTATGTCATAGTGTCTTTTTAAAGATAATTTAGGTAGTTTTTGTTTTTTTTTGACTAATGTAAACAATACTGTAGTGAATGGCATATATATACATATAGTCAATTTTTCTATAAGTTCCCAAATTAAAATGTATTTCCATTGGAAATTTTGATATATAACATGGCGTTGCCCTTCAAAAAGATTTTATCTTATTGGTAGTATTTTAAGCTTCGGTTTTCCAAGGTAGGATACTAAAGATCACCACAAAGCTTCTGTCTTTTATTTTCTAATTTTCGTCCAAGTATTCTCTACTGCATGGGTGGTTCAGAGGTACAATTCTTGCCTGCCAAATATTCTCCACATTCTGTGACTATATGTCAGCAATAACTACAAATTCTGTGCCCCAATTTTAATTCTCTTTGTTACATTCTCAGCTTATATCTTATAACAGAAACTTCCAATTGTTATCAAAAATCTATTCTTATATTTCCTGGGCATTGAAAGAATTACATGATTTTCTCAGACTCCATCACGTCAGCCACACCATGCTAAAGGACAGAGCACAGGAAGGTCATGTGCACTTCAGGGCTTCAGAGCTGACAAAATCATGGTGCTCTTTCATCTTCTGTTGGCTGGCACCTACTGCTAAGGTTGGGTAGCCCTGGAGGTGCAAACAAAGGGATGTAGGTCATGATTCCCCAAGTCATGACCACTGCTTGGGTGAGTCCTTCTTGCTAAGTTTTGGCATGCTTGGTCTCTTTGTTACAAGGGTCAGTTTAGACGGCAGATGAAGAAAAGTCTCCTCATCTTCCTCTCAGACTATTATAACATCTCTCTGGCCACCCTACCACATATTTCTTCCTTTTTAATAACCCAAACCTCAGAATGACTCTACTTTGAAACACATTGTCAAGTCACTCCTCACTGAAAGATGCTAAACTTCCAGGTTAGAAATGATTCAAGGAGAAACTTCCATTTTCTTTTTTAAAATTGAGGTAGCATCTTTAAAATACTGTATTGATTCCACTATTACATTTGTTAACCATATATAACAAAAATGTCCATCATCACTCAGCAACTGATCAGCCCCTGCCACCTATTTTCTCCCAACCCTTCCCCTCTATTAACCATCATTTGCTTTTCAAAGTTTAAAGCTTTAAATTTTTTTTGACATTCCGTATATAAGTGAAATCATATGGTATTTATCTGTTCACTTTTGACTTATTTAATTTACTGTAATCCCTTAAAAGTCTATCCATGTTGTTGCAAATGACAAGACATTATCATCATTCATAACTGAGTAGTATTACATTGTACATAATATCTTCATATCTATCTATCTATCTATCTATCTATCTATCTATCTATCTGTCTGTCTGTCTGTCTGTCTGTCTGTCTGTCTGTCTGTCTGTCTGTCTGTCTGTCTGTCTGTCTGTCTGTCTGTCATTTATCTACCACATCCTCTTTATCCAGTCATCTGTTACTGGAACTTGGGTTGACCATGATCTAGCATCTGGGTGTCATGTTGAAATGAACACAGAGGTTTGCATATGTCATCTTTCTTTTGCATAAATATATTCCATTTTTAAATATGACTGATTATGAGAAAAAATTGAAATATCTTAATGTTCCTTTTCATATGCTGAAATATTTAAGAATACAAAATGGTTCTGAGAATGCTTGCTTGTCAGAGAGATATTTGTCCATGAGCCCTGAAACTGTTCGCTTGTATAATATTGAGTACATAAATTTATACTCAATATCACTGAGTAAAACTCAACACTTTTTTCTAGTGATGAGATAACAACAGTTACTAAATCCAAGTTCCTATGTGTACATGGTGTGAAGAGAAGGTAACAATAAAGAAATATGCCATAAGAGCTGAATGGGCTGGTATTTATAAAAATGTCCCAAACTGAATGGCTTAAAATAGCAATGGTTTATTACTTCCCACATTTCTGTGGTTGAGCTGGATGTTTTTCTGGAGGCTTCCCCTGGTCTCATTTAAGTGGCTACTTTAAACTGAAAGATCAGCTGAAGATTTCACTCAAGTGACACAGCTAGGCTTGCCAAGACCCCACAGTATACATGCTCTTACTGTTCCTTGGGAACAACCACCAAAGAGCAAACATTTATCAAGTGCATCATATTTTCTCATATCTGATGAGCTTAGAGTCATGTGTGAGGGAATTACTTATGAGTATGGACATAAAGAGCCAAGATTCACTGGAGATTATTATAAAATCAGTCTAACACTGGTGATAGGAGGTACTAAGAATAATAAAGATAGGGATGGAATCAATAGAGTTATCTCAGATAGGTCAAGATCAGTATCTCTGAGGAGGTGACATTCAAACAAAGCCCAGTTCAGGAGAGCAGGGAGTCCATGTGGATGTTGGAGAGAGTGTTTCTATTAGTGAATCTGCCTGTGTAGAATTGAATAGAAATGTCTTGAATAGAAAAGTCTTGAATAGAAATGGGGGCTAGTCCAACCGGAAGACAACAAGCAAAGGGAGAATGTGGACATTGTTGGTGAGATAACCAGGATCAAATCATATAGGCCTTTGCAAACCATTGTAAGTATTCACAAGATATTTTAGGATTGACAAGGAACCTGTGCATGGCTTTGTTATGGGAAGGAATGGGACTTAATATGCTTTAAAAGGATCACTCTAGCTGCTGTGTATAAAATAAAGAGCATATTTCTGCTAGCATATTTCTTCTAGTTCTATCCATGTTGCTGTGAATGACATAAATTTGTCTTCTTTGATTGATTAATCATATTCCATCATGTATATAGACTACAACTTTCTGACCTATTCATGTGTTTGGGACATTTGGGTTGTTTCCATAATCTGGCTATATAGTACTGCAATAAACATTTAAGTATAGTATAGGTGTCCTTTTAAATTAGTGTTTACATAAGTCAGAAAAAAAAGAGAACTACTAGATGGTCTCATTTATATGTGGGATATAGGGAAAACAAACAAACAAAGGGACAAGAAAAATTTAAAACTAGCTGTCATCCAAATTGAAGCATAGAGCAAGAGGGGGAGGAGGGCACAAAAATCAGGGGAGGGATGGGCACAAGAAATAAAGCTGATTCATGGGTGATAAGGTGTTGGGAGAACCTGGGGGTAGAGAATGATGTAACATATATATTATACATACACACACACACACACACA